>VDFB02272093.1:0-18734 GCA_007258455.2 Sequoia sempervirens | reverse complement strand
GTGAGCTTTTCCTGCAAAATCTTAACTCAAAGAAACATTAAATGCAAGACCCGTGTGTGGGTCCCACCGGGCGTGCCAGAAATGTATACCTTGGAATTCCTACTGCTCTAAGAGTGCAAATCTAACTAAGAAACATGAATAACAAAATACCAAGGACACCTCAAGATTAGCCAAAAGAGTGGTTCAACGAAAAGGAATGCAAATAAAATGAAACACAAATACTTTTACCTCCCTTGTTGTTGATACCTCTTTGATTGGCCCTTGCTTGGATTGGTTGTGTGCTCCTTAGATGATTGTTTGAATGACTATAATGCAAGCTTCAATATGCAAAATGATGAACGAAAATGGTTGAATGATTGAAGAAGGCTTGAGAATTCAAATGGACAGCATGTAGTTATGAGAGTGCAAAGTGTTGGAAAGCAAATGGACAGCATGTAGTTGCTCAAATGAAGAAGTGTTGAAAATGCCCTTGAGGAGGGGGTATTTATAGAAGAATTTGAATTCTCTAGAGAATTCAACGGTCAAGATGCATCCAACAAGGCCAAGATGAAGGGCTATGGTGGGTTGAGAACCCACAAGCCCTCACATCTTGACATGTGGAGGGTGAAGTGGCCAAGGGGGATGAGATGGAAATGAGTTGTCAAAAAGGTACATGAGGTGGAAAATGACATGCACCTTGGGGAGTGAGGAGATTTCCACAAAAAGGGATTTCTTGTCCCCAAGTGGGAGTGAAAGGGACTTTTGAGGAATTTTGGAATTCCTCAAAAATCTACATGGGAAAAGGAAAGGTGGTTGGGGATATAAATGTGAATTAAAAATTCACATTCATAGGATGGTCTAGAGGGTAAAAGGTGGGCTCCAAAAAGGTGGGACTTGGTCACATGTGGAGATTGTGACAAGTCCAAGGTAGGTCACATGTGGAGATTGTGACAAGTCCAAGGTTCTAGAAGTCTTGGAAGGATGAAATGTGAATTAAAAATTCACATATAAAATAGGGGAATCTAGGAAGAATAAAAAGGAATTAAAAATTCCTTGGAGAAAGATTAGGCTTAATTAATCAATAATTAGAGGATAATTAGGGGCTAATTAGGATTAAAAGCCAACTTGCAAAAGTTGGAGGATGTGACACATCCTAATCAAGGATTAGGCATGTGCACATCCTTAATGAAGAGATTAGGAAATGGATTAAGATTAGATGAAAATGACACGTGAGGAATTAAATAAATGTAATATTTATTTAATTTTTTTGATGAAAGGAGGATTAAAAGAGGGTAATGTATTTAATTATTAATTAAATACCTTAGGGATTTGGCAGAATTAAAGATATTAATTAAATAATAGTAATATTATTTAATTAACTAGGATAAGAGGATGTTTAGATGAAAAGTGATAAATTTGGATAAATTAAGTGTCCAAATTTGGATGTCTACACCTGGTATTGGATTGGTGGTCAGTGGTCTTCTTGTTTTGAAATTTTGGATTGGAGAGGATCCGACCATTGGCCTATCAAGCTGGCTATTGAGTCACATCGTGTGCCTCGTTCTCCTTCTTTTAGATTTCAGCTCATGTGGTTACGGGACCAATCTTTGTATGATTATGTGGCGGATTGGTGGAGAAGGGGTAGACCTGCTTTCGGTACGGCAATGTACACCTTTGCTAAACTTCTTCAATATGTGAAATATTAGCTCAAGCGGTGGAATCTTCATTGCTTTGGGAACATCTTTCACGCTAAGGCGGCTGCTCAGGCTGAATTGGATGGTATCACGAGACTGATAAGGGAGGATGGGATGACCGAGGATTTGCTTCAACAAGAGGCTCAGGCTTTGAAAGCTCTAGAGGAGTGCGAGATGCGGGAGGAAATATATTGGAAACAAAAGGCTCGAATAGAGTGGCTTCAGGAGGGGGATAAAAACACAGCTTTTTTCTTCAATTCTGTGAAGTCCAAGAGGCAAGGCAATTCTATCTCGACTCTAGTGAATGACAGGGGGGAGCAGCTCTCCTCCTTTCCTGAAATCTCGAGTGAGGCGGTGCATTATTTTTCCTCTCTTTTCGGGAGGATTCGCAGGGGGGGTCTCCGGAAGAAGCCCAGGTTCTTTCCTGTATTCCCCCTCTGGTCTCTAGAGAAATGAATGAGCTTCTTATGAGTAATATCACGTTGGAGGAGCTAGAGGGGACTATTTTCCAGATGAAGAAAGGGAAAGCTCCTGGTCCTGATGGATTCCCGGTCGAGTTTTTCCAAGAATTCTGGGATATCATCAAGTTGGACCTTTTGGCAGTTGTTCAAGAATCTCAGCGGAACAAGCAGATGCTCAGAGCGTTAAATTCTACCTTTCTAGCCCTCATTCCCAAGTGTGATGGGGCTTATAGGTTAAGTCAATTCCGTCCCATTTCTCTTTGCAATGTCATTTATAAAGTTATCTCTAAGTTAATTGCTGACAGGTTAAAAAAGGGGCTTAAGGAGCTGATTTCTGAGGAGCAAAGTGGTTTTGTGGCAGGAAGGCAAATTTTGGATGGGATTGTTATTGCAACCAAGACCATTCATTCTATGGCCAGCTCCAAAGAAAAGGGGATGTTCATTAAGTTGGATATGGCTAAGGCTTATGACAGGGTCAGATGGTCTTTCCTTCGAAAGATGCTCAGTGTTTTTGGTTTCAGGGAAGATTGGATTCATTAGGTTATGAGCTGCATCACTTCAGTTTCTTTCTCTGTGATTATTAATGGCGAGCACTCTAAGTTATTTGGTGTGTCTAGGGGGCTTCATCAAGGGGATCTCCTCTCTCCGTATTTGTTTCTTCTCTTTGCTAAAGGTTTGGGGAGATTGATTAGAAGAAATGTGGAGGGTGGTCTAATCCAGGGTTGGCGGTGGGGTGGCGACTTGCCTCCACAGTCGCACCTACAATTTGTGGACGATACTGCTCTGATGGGAAAGGCTACAATGGGAGAAGCTGCTAATATTCGTAGGGTGTTGGACGTTTACCTGATTGCCTCGGGACAATTGATTAATGAAGATAAATCTTCCATATTCTTTTTTAATACTTCGGGCCCCATTCAACAGCAGATTGCTCAGACCTTGAGATTTCAGATTGGGAATCTTCCTTTGACCTATCTTGGTATCCCCATCTCGGATGGGCGATTGCCCAAGGAGTCCTAGAAGAATATTTTGGATAAATTTCGGGTTAAAGTTAATCACTAGACTCATCGGTGGTTATCCTTTGTTGGGTGTGTTCAGTTAATCAAGTCTGAGGTGCAGGCTTTGCCCATTTATAGATGCATGCTCCAGGTTGCCCCTATGAGCTTTGTTAAGGAGTTTGACTCTATGGCTAGACAGTTTTTATAGGCCGGTTGTTTGATGTCTTCTAAATGGAGTCTGGTTAGATGGGAAGTTGTTTGTAGCCCGAAGTAGTATGGGGGTCTTGGATTGCGGCAGTCGGCTTTGACTGGGGTGGCGCTGGCTGTGAAGCTGTATTGGCGGTGGTGCACTGAGCAGGACAAGATTTGGGCCAGAGTTTTGTCTCAAAAGTACTTTTTGGGAATTCCTCAGAATGATATCCCTCGTTATCCCCTTGTTGGGAAGGGTTCGGTGATCTGGGGGACTCTCAAAAAGGGGGCTGCTCTTATTAAGGATGGTTTATTTTGGATTTGTAAGCAGGGGACCGAGGTTCAGTTTTGGTCTGATTCCTGGAATGGCTCTCCTCCTCTCATCTCTCAGTACCCTAATTTATTGAATCTTTGCCAGAGGTTTATTGAGGCTGGTTGGTCACGGGTGAGTGACTTTAAATCCTCCTCCTTGTGCGGGCTGCTTGAGGTGGCTCGATGGAAGTCTCCTGATGTTTGGCCGGATGTTGGTCTGCAAGAGGAATGTGTTGTGCTACAAAGTGTTCTTTCCAGTCGTCAATGTAGTTCTCTCTGGGAGGCAGATGTGCTTGCTTGGTCTCCAAATCCTTTGGGTGTCTATACTGTGGCCTCTGGATATAAGGTGTTATTGTCCAACAGGTTGAATGGGGAGGAAGTTCAGTGGTGGAAGAAGGTCTGGAACAAGTTCTCCTGGCCAAAGTGTAATTGCTTTGTTTGGATGTTGACCTGGAATAAGTGTTTGACTTGGGACAATATCCGAAAGAGGGGTTTCCATGGCCCTTTTGTTTGTGTTTTGTGTGGGGCTGCCGAGGAGGAGTCTTCTCACTTGTTTTTTCGCTGTCCTTTTGCTATCCAGATTTGGCATTTTTGGTGGGGTGTTTGGCAGAGCCCCTGTGTACACGCTTCCTCCTTGATTGATTTTTGGAACAGTGTGGGTAGGCCTCCCTCTATGACTTCTTTCTTACAAGAAGTGTGGTTTGTGGAGCCTATCTTTATGTTGTGGCAGATACGGTTGGAACGGAATAGGCGTATTTTTTGTGGTGAGAAGAAGTTTGTGCAGCAAATTTGGCAGCGAACTTTGAGCATGATTCAGGAGACGGTGGAGGCTAAGTGTGTTGTGAGCTTTCCGTTAGAGAAAAGGGATGCTGAGGTGGTGGAGAGATTGGGGATTTAGGGGTTGTCTGTGTCTTCTGCTTGTGTTAGGAGAGGGAGGAAGGCTAAGCAGAAAATTCATAGGATTGGTAGGTGGCTGCCCCCTCCTGATGGAGTTCTAAAGATTAATAATGATGGCTCTTCCAAGGGAAATCCGGGACCTGCTGGTATTGGGGGGATTGGCAGGGATTCTTTTGGTTCGGTGGTTTTCCTCTTCTCAATCCATGAGGGGTCGAAGACTATCAACATTGTGGAAGGATTGGCAATCCTCTGCGCCTTTGAGAGGGCTCATGCTTTGGGGTGGAAAAGGATTATTTGTGAATCTGACTCCCAGATCTTGATCAATTTGCTCATTGAGCGAAAAGTGGTGGGGGTCAGTTAGCAGTTGGCTATGATTGTGCAACAGATTTTGCAGGTTAGTTCATTGATGGAAATGGTGACTTTTGTTCATATTCCGCGGGAGTGGAATAGGGCTGCTGATTGCTTGGCAAAATGGGCCTTTGAGCGTGTTGGTGGTTGGAAAATTAAGGAGTGGGAGCTTATTCCTCTAGAGCTTCGCCATGATTTGGAGGGTGTTCTGGCTGAGGATAGGGCTAGTTTAGGAGTTGGTTGACTTTGGTTGTGCTCTGTTCTTCTGTTTTTGTTGTTTCTCGGGACTCTGGTCCTTCGCTTTCATTGTAATGATCCTTTCTGAGTTTCAATAAAAAATTTACCCTTTTTATTAAAATAAGGGATTATGGAAAAATTTTAAATGGAATTAAAAGAAGATTGTGAAAAAATATTATTCAATAATCATTTTAAGCAATTATAGAATTTTAATTTTATAATTGAATAATTACTTGAAGTAATTATGAACTTGGATTGCTTTAAGTAATTATGAAATTGGATCACTCACTATTATTTAAAGACCATAAAAAGCTTTAGTTTAGCTACACAAAAAAAGGTAACTTTTATGATTACACTTGGAGAATTCAAGCTTTGGAAAGAAGATTAAGGGTTTCATCAAAGGTTTTCTTTCAATTTTTGGGAAGCATGAGACATAGGGTCTTGTAACCATATGTGTAAATTGAATTCATAGTGTCTATGAAATTGGGAATTGAATTTGTGAAGGATTAATATGTTTCATTGATTGAAATTGAAAGAATAAAAAACCTAGAAACTGTGGAGATATTGGAAGACTAGAAGAATACATAGATATGAGGATTTGGAATCTGTAACTGAGGTGTTGTGATCAATTAAACATTGTAACTATGCCCACATATGAAACCTTAGATTGAAAAGATATAGAAATATGTAATCCCTAAACCCTAGATTGTGAACTTGAAACTAGGATTTATAACTAAATTGACTATCGGAAATGTGTCTAAATGGGTAGTAGAATGATTTAGGATGAGATACAATCTCAACTATACCTTCATACGCTTGCAATTTGACAAACTGGATTGGATTTTATACTTTTGAATGTTAAAAACTAGTTTTGAGTTTTGGAACAATTGAAGGTCTAGAACACTTGTTGTGAATAAATTGAAAGGATCAAATATTTCATGGCACTATTAGAAAAAACTTGTATACTTGGATTACTGATTTGTGAAGAAATTAGACTTGTACTCAAGCTTTAAAAACTTGAAAAGTTAATTCCTATTTACTATGTTTCATATTTGAATTATGACTTCACACAAAGACTAAAAACCCCTATCAAACAAATCTAAGCAAATAAAACTTGATTTTGAGTTTTCCAAGACTCCAATATCGAAGGGGGACACTTGTGTCCTAATTGTAGAGGATAGCAATGCCTAACATGGGTGCTAGAGTCTTGTATCAGACTAGTGTTGGAGAGCTTCAAAATAGACTCCTATGCCCATGTCTAGTGTTAGAATCCTTCCAAATAGACCCTAGCATCCATGATTGGTGCTAAAGTCCTCCCAACTAGAACACTAGTGTCCAGATTTGATGAATTTGAATTGTCAAAATGTATAGTTTTCAAAAACCAGTAAACATTTATCATTAAATAGCAGATACTTCCACATATGTAATCAATAAAGTAAATACATACAACAAATGGAAAACTGTGGTCTATCTTTAAGTTGGAACAAAACTTGATATCATGCTAGGTTTGATATATAAATAGCATATTAGGGTTTTTGAGCCTATTTTTAGATGATTTCATCAATCAATTAAATAAAGAATACACGATTGAAGAATGTAGTAGGAATAAAAGGTAAAACCACTACAAATGGAAATCTGAAATTAAATCTTAATGTTCATGAAAACCCCTTCATCAAAATATTGCTTAACTATAGAATTCCAAAAGGAAATTATGGAATTAAACTTGCAACATAAGAAATTAGCAACACCACGAAATCATCATATAACAAAGTATATGACATGGAGAAACCCTTTCAAAAAAATAATCCAAGTAAAAGAAGCCAAGATTGTATTATCTTCAATACAAGAGTACAATGCAACAATCTTCCTTCACTCCTTTTGTGTCTTCAATATGACAGCATTTGTGTACCTATGAATTACGTACATCTACCTCTTCAAGCATTTGTTTTTATAAATATTACATACCACATGAGAATACAAGAGGTGCGGCATCCGAAATTGGGAAAATTCCAACACCTCATTTTAGGAATCCAACTAGAATTCTAAACATAGCCTCTTACAACTTGTTATAACCGCCTAAAATTAAACTCTCCATTTTTGGGCACCTAATTTCTCATAATTGCCTAAACAATAGGAGATGCCTCGCAAAATGTCATAATTGACTAACAATAACTATGCAAAGATTCTCTCTTACAATGTCATAACATCCCAAGAACAACCACAACAACTTGGCACCTAGTTTGACTTTTTTACCTATTTACATTCCCAAACTAAAAGATCCTCCCAATACATAGTAGAACACTGCCAATAAATAATTAATTACTATACCAGTAAAAATGATTACCACCATGAGTGAAATTTTCATCCCTCATGAATACATCTACAATAATCTAAATGACATAGAATTTACAAGGTTAATGGCACCTTAATCCTAACAAATGTTTCATGTAAGTTAAACAACCAATGGTCAAAACTAATGATCAAATTAACCTAAAAGGAAGAGCTCCATGTGATCTTGATTTCATGCATATGGATCTCCAGGGCCTATAGAAGAAGTATTTTCATGGAGTCAAATCAATAAACACAATATGATTCAACAGATAAGTTTTGCTCTTATTGCTATTGTCTCGCAAGTATTTGAACCTAGTACATATGATGAGGCCAAAGGAAATCCTAAATGGGAAGCTACAATGAACCTAGAATTTGAGGCATTGATACAAAATAAGACTTGGGTTTTGTTTGAATTACCTCAATCCCATTGGTTGTAAATGGGTTTATAAGGTCAAACATAAATCTGATGGTTCATTGGACAAGTACAAAACCTGACTTTGGGCCAAAGGATATGCACAATAGGAAAGGATAGACTATAAGAAACCTTTTTTAGTTGGTTATCTCAATTGTTGCTCAATTTGTTTGGAGGGAATATCAAATGAATGTGCTAAAAGTGCCTTACTAAATGGAGACTTCACAAAGGAGGTCTACTAGTTCATCTGCAAGGACTGCAAGTTCCTAGAATATTTGGTTACTAGGTGGTTAAGCCCTTGTATGGACTTAAGCAATTTTCTTGTGCATGGCATTTTAAAATGATCATCTTAGAGATTCAAGATTCAAAAAAGGTTATTCTGATCCCAATCTCTACAACAAAATCAATGGTGATGAATAGTGATCCTGATTTTCTATGTTGATCTTAACATCACCAGAAGCAGAGACAACATTAATCAACAAGTGAAATTTGATAATTGTTTTGTTTCTGATATGACAAGTCTTGGCCTCTTATATTATTACTTCGGTCCAGAATTTTGGCAACTTGATCATGCTATTTTTGTATCATAAGCTAAAAATGCCAAAGAACTTCTAGAAAAGTTCAGGATGAAACAATGTAATCCAATATATAGACCTGTGGAAGTTGGAATTAAACTCTCAACTTAACTGATTTGCTGTCAATTGTTGAATCAGTGTACTATCCAACATATAGACCTATGGAAGTTGGAAATAAACTAATAGGTTGACACAATGTAATCCAACATATAGACCTGTCAAAGTTCGAATTAAACTCTCAACTTAACTGTCAGTTGTTGAATCAGTGTATTATCAATAAGTGGGTAGTTTGACTTATCTTACTACCACTTGACAAGACCTATGTTTTGTATCTTTCTTGATTCATGTCCAAGGATGATCATTGGCAAGCTCCAAAACAGGTTCTCAATATGTTAAAAGGCCCCTCAACTTTGGCATTTATATTGATGATTTGCAGATTTCATGCTATCCAAATATATTGAAACTGATTGGGCTATACTATTTTATCCATACTTTATTACGGAAAGCGATAGAAATTCCTTGCTTCCAAGTGATGGTTCAATTTCCCTCTTTTCATGGTGGTGTTGAAGCTTTTTGATGTGTAGTTTCCCTAAGACATCTCCGCAACAATCTCCATGAAGTTGTAGAAATGTTGGCATAAAAATTAAAAAATGAATAACTGAATATACACCAACTAATAGGAGTTCAAACTCTAGTTAATAATAATTCACACAAGACTAAATTGTGTACAAAATTTTAAATATTACCATTTTTTACCATATAAAAGGATACATCATCAAACATTTCAAAACAAGTCATATTTCCTACTTAGTGCATTTATATTTATTCATACCATATAAATATTGTACCTATGGTTGCAATATATCTTAACCTCATACACTTGTATCTCTTACTGGTTTATCTCATCTCTTACACTTTCCTATATAAGATCCAATTATAATGCGGCATATATAATCACCAATATGTCTGTGGTACAAAGAGACTCAACTCATGACCATGTATACAAGTCATTACACTTTCTCGTAGGCAACACAAGCCTTCATCTACTACCATCACATAACATTGTCCTAACAATAAGAATGCCCTAACTTGTCAAATTGTACTGTCAAGTGCTCCATCAAGCTCTACCGACTCTATCAAGATTGTCTCTCATATGCTGTTGAAATGTCAAGTTAAAGACTATATCCTCCCATGGGATGTGAATGCCCCTTTGTGGGCTTAACTTGAGGCATTTGAAGCAAAGTTCCTTGAATAGAAGATGGGCAGTAAGAGCTTGCAATTTCATCAAGAAGAATGCCCACTCTTCACATCTCTCTCCACCCTAAGGACATCATACTTCTCTGCCTCTAACTTGGCCCAAGGATCTCAACCAAATAATTGGGTTTGGAAAGTGGAACAAGGGTCATTCCCTTGTCTTGAATGCTAATCCACACACCAGTCAAGAGAACCCAACACTCTAGATGGATTTTTTGCAATGTTATTCTCTAGGTAGCATGGGTTATGTCAGTGCAGGTCCTAGGAATGGCACTAGCTTGGTTGGTGAGCTGTCTTGTGATGTTTAGTTGTATTCCACTCATTTACTTCAATTTCATCTAGTAGTGGCTTATTGATTGGCTTGTTGCTTGAATTTTATGACACACAAGGATGAATCCCCAAGGATTTTCTAGTCATCCCTGTACCCATGACATTTTGAGGACAGGAAGATCTATTAGAAATGTCCATGGGCCATCTCCTGTCCCTCTCATCTACCTGGAAATGGTTTTGTTGTTCAGGGATTGTCAAGGCCAGCCAACCAGCCCCAAACAGAAAACACATTTTAAATAATGAAAACTTAAGAGGGATGGGGGGCCCACATGGTGCCCACAACCCTTTCAAAATCCTAAATCTAAACTTACAACCTTATCTTTAAAAGCAACAAAAATACAGCCATGACACATTGCATTTTTTGTGGTTGTTTTGACATTTGTGAGCAGTGAGCTTTAAGCAGTAATGAAGAATGGGGATGAAAAGAGGAGAATGACATTCCAGCAGTGAGAGAAAGAAGAACAGAAGCAATGAGTTAAGTTTTTTTCTTTTTTCTTTTTTTTTATTTCTATCTTTCAAATTTTTAAAAAATTAAAGAACAGAGTTAAGAGAGTTTTTTTCACTTTCAATTTACTTTTTCAGTTTGCATCTGATTTTTTTCTCAAACAACAACATGAGCAGCAATGAGGGTAGTGAAAATGTTGGCATGGAACAAAGAAGAGTTGGTAGTTCATCAAGGTGTGGGAGTCATTTAGGTGAAGTGTGACAGCCACATAACCCTTTTGAATGCCCTTTTGCCCTCTTAAGACCTTACGCAAAAGGCCCATTCAAAACCTCTAAACCTCTTTTGTAAATTGTAACAGCTTTAGACAAAATAAAAAAATAAAAAATTCAGGTAGGAGTAGAGTTTAATTGCACCATTTGTGCAACAAAGATTTCAAAGGGAGATACACTAGGGTATTTAGTCACCTTCTCTACATTACAAGACATGGGGTTGAGACTTGTCCAAAGATAACCATTGCTAAGAAGACTATGGTAAATAGATTGTTTATGGCGGGTGAGACAAGATCTAAGGGTATGCCAATAGAATCTATACAATCTCCTACGCCATCTATGGTTGCTAGTGTTGAGATTTCTACAAATGGAAAGAGGACAACTAGTGAGATGTCAAGAATAGTTGCAAAGATGTTGAATGTGCAATCATGGAAAGAAGTTGATGATTTAGTTGCCTAATTTTTTCATGTCCATGCCATCCCACTTCGTGTGGCTCATTCTCCTTATTTCAAGAACATGTTGAAAAAAACAAACTGTATTAGTTCCTCATATGTCCCCTTAGAGAACATAGAGTACAGACAACCCTCTTTGAGAGACAATATTCAACGGTGACCTTGTTGATGGAGGATAGAAGCAAATCTAGCTAAGGAAAAGTTGTTTGTTTATCATGGATGTGTAGACCAATATTAAACATTGGCCACTAATTGATATCATACTTACATGTGTAATTGGCTCTAACTTTCTTAGAGCTATTGATTGCTCAAGCAAGCGCAATGAAACAAACTTCCAATTTCAAATTTTGAAGGAGACCATAGTGGAAGTTGGGGCTTCAAATGTTGTACAAGTAGTCATTGATTCAACATATGTTTGTAAGTTAGTTGGCATGATGGCAGAGGTTACTTACAAGCACATTTTTTGAACCTGATATTGTGGTCATGCTTTAACATTGAAAGACATTGGAACAATCTTGTCATTGATGTCAAAGGCATATGGGAGATTGATGGAAATATATTGTCATTGATGTCAAAGGAAATTGTAGTTGTCAAAGGCCACCAATCGTATGATCAATTGAAAGTTATAAAGATGCACACAAGGCTTCCAAAGATGCCACAAAACAGTTTGGACAAATGATGAGAGAAGCCGACTTTCAGTGAGTAAGTGCTGCAAGGAATTTACTAAATCACCATGAATGGAGGCCAACCCTAGAAGAAATAATACTACATATGATATGTTGGCCGACCTATTGATATTATGTTTTAGGGGCTGGCCCCTCTCTATGTTGGCGCCTTTTTAGATGAGGCCGACCTTTGAAGAATTAAAATAAATTAAATACTCTTTAGATGAGGCCGGCCTTTGAAGAATTAAAGTAAATTAAATACTCTTTGATGAGGCCAACCTAGTTTGTGAAAAGGCACATGAATCCATATAAAGAGAAGTGGTTTGGAGGTTTTCAATCAAGCAATTTAATGCAAATAATTTCTGATTTAGAGTAGACCTAAGGAGAAGATGAAGAGCATATTTAGAGCAGAAATATATGTGAAGGATTAGCAAGAAACACAATGAGAAATCAGTCCAATTAAGAGCAGACCTAGAACAGAAAAATGAAGAGCATTGAAGACTTATATTGAAGGCAAGTTTGGAGCAGACTCTGTCATAATTTTGGAGCAGATTTATAAGGCATTCTATGAGGCGAATTGGACCAGCACAAGACCTTTTAGGTGAAGACATCTTGTAAGGCAAATCATTCAACATAGAGTGAATTTCTGAAGACATTCCTTGAGGCTAATCATGCTAGCATAGAAACGATCTGTATGAGGCAATTCACTTCATTATTTGGAGCAGATTTTGTGCAGTCACTATATCTGATTTGGAGCAGCATTGAAGCACAGTTTTGGAGCAGACCTTGTGTCTGATTTGGAGCAGAAGGTGGATCAGATTTGGAGCAGGTATTGGATCAGAATCTGGGGCAGATCTTGTGCCTGTTTTATAGCAAGTTTTGGAGCAGACCTTGTTACATTCATCACATCATTTTTGGAGCAGTCATAAGTGCAGATTTGGAGCAGCTATTGATGAGATCGGTGTCTTCCAATTTAGAAGAGATTGGTGTCTCTTGCTGAGTTGGTGCTCAGCTGTAGGGGGTTGGTGCCTCTAGTAGGTTGGTGCCTACGAAGTTGTAAGAAGTTTCCTATAAAAGCCTACGAAGTTGTAAGAAGTTTTCTATAAAGGCAATATTTTAACTTGGTTTTCTCCCGCAAGGGTTTCCACATAAAATCGTGTGTGCATCTTGTGTTCTCTATTGTTAGAACTTGCACGTGTGGATACCTTGATTATTGCTTTATGATTGCCAAAGTTATAAATTGAAAAAGTTGGTCTTATACTGATTCACCCCCCCTCTCAGTATAAGTGTGTGTGTGTTTTCTTCATACATAGATGAAGAGAGTAGTGGTAGAAATGAGAAATATACAAATGTTCATTTGCAACCACCACACCTCACCTACTCTCTCAAGGATTTTTCAAGGAAAGAATTCCTCAAACTTGTGGATACCAAATATGCCAATTACTTCATTTTAATAGTGGGGATACTAGAGGTGAAAGACCCTCTACAATTAATGAAGGCTAATTTAAAGTGGGGCAGATAGGCAAAGGAAAACATGGCTCAAGGAAAGAGTAAAGCAGAATATCCTTGTTGATGATCAGCGTCCACTATCAGGTAAGAGATTCTATTATTAAAGTTTTTAACTTGCAAATATTTTTCATTTTTTGCATTAGTATTCATTCTATCATTTGATTTAATTTTTTGATATTTTTATTTGTAAATATATTTGCTCCTTCATCTCACCTATTTTGTAGTTCATTAAATTTATTAATGCAAACTCTCTTAGTCTTAGAGAGATTTACAAAATATTTGACAACATGCTTGGCCACATGAAGCAAGAAATTCGTAGTTGGGACATGAGGAGTATATCAAGCCCATTGCGATGCCGTAATGGAACACTATGAACACGCAACTTCATATGGTAGACTATATTCTAAATCCCAAATGGTATTCACCAAGAGTTGGGTCATTGTGAAGATGAAGAAATGAAAGAAGGGTTCATGAAGGCCCTTCAAAAGATGTATTGCATTCTAGAGGCAACTTTACTTTAGCAGCAATGGTTTGTCAATCCTTGGGGTCCAACAATAAACAAACTAGAGGCCAAGATAGATAGGTCTACATTAGCTCACTAATCCTATTGGATAGTAGACATGGCATGGCCAAGATGAAACACGATTGAGGATGCTTTCCACTCACCTATTTTCATAGGTTGCCAATTCCTTTGCTACAATGAAGAATTGCTTTACATAAAACTTCATTCAATCAATCAAGAGGAAGAGGCTTATGTAGGTTTACTTTAGCGGTAGTGGATTGTGAATCTCTGGGGCCCAACAATAAACAAACTAGAGGCTAGAATAGATAGGGCTACATCAGCTCACCAATCCTATTGGATTGTAGGCATGGCATGGCCAAGATGCAATATGATTGAGGATTCTTTCCACTCACCTCCTTTCATAGGTCACCAATTCCTTTGCTACAGTGAAGAATTGCTCTACATAAAACTTCATTTAATCAATCAAGAGGAAGAAGTTTACCTGTCAACAAGTAGAGAATTTGGTAGCCATGTATAATGTCGTGTAATTTCAAGATCAACAAACTTCTAAGTATCAACAATATCCAACCACACAATAGGATGTTGATCCCAAAGATGTTGCACAAATTGATGAGGATAGGGCACAAGAGAGAGTGGTTGGGGTTCCATTGGATGAGGCAATATCTCATATTGGTAGTGACTCAAATTCAAATTCAAATTTTGAAGCAGATGAAGATGAGCGAAGGGCATGACAGTAATAGACCTAGTTGCCTATATTTTGTAGTTGTAGCATTTTGATGCTTCCATCTTGTTGCATATGCAGATTGGCAATGAAAAGACTTCAAGATTTGGTTAATTTGTATGTTGACTGATGAATTCTCAATTCATCTCTAATGTTTCATAGTATAATTATATATTTATAATGAATATGGTGAATGCCTTATCATATGAATATTTGAAATTTCCTATATTATTAAATTTTCCTTATTATTTTAGTTGTCATCCCCTAAAAAAAAATCTTCCTTCCCCTGCCATACCAAATATGCATCCATGCATTTTTTTGTCATTTTTGTCCCAAAAACGCCATGGAACATAGCTTGTATTGTATGGTTGGGTGATTTGTAGGTTTAATTCCTCTACTATTTTGGTTGCCCCTGGTAATTTCTAAGAGCAGTATTGTCCTGCTTTAAGTTATGTTGCAATCCCTATGTGACTGGCTCCAAGAAGTATAGTGGTTCTAATACCATGTAGCTTATATCGTTTTGGTTGGTCTCCTCCTAGTACAAGGACACTTTATTGTTCTGTTTTGATTTCCCAATTTTGTCTGTGGGATTGTTTGATTTGCTAGTTTAAGATTCAAACTGATAACCTTTGATCGTTCTTTTTATCAATTGAAAAATAGGGCCCCATTCAACCCTTATTTCTTGTGTATACATGAACATATACATATATGTATATGTATGTCATACATATATCTGTACATATATATGTATATGTATGTATACTTACATACATACACGCGCGCGCACACACATATATATAAGCAAGCAAGAAAGCAGCGACCGACTTAAGCAAAGATTAAGAAAAAATGGATTTCATCTTACATGGGATAAGAAAGAACAAAGCGTACCTTGGCAGGTATTGCCATCCACAATTATTGGGTGTTGATGGGAGATGCCAGTGGGATAGCCCTTTGTGGCAAAATAGCGAAGAATATCGTTCCAGGTGAGGCAGGAGGAGATGAAATCAGGGCCCCTGCTAATATAGAGGCCATTCAACTTAAGGCTGAGTGGGTTCAGTCCGAAGGTGGCAGCAATGCTACCCATGTCCAATTTAGAGTCTTGTGTGGCCACTAGTTCTACCACCTTGCCAGAGCCTGGATGCCGTAACTTAACTACTATTCCCTCTCTCATACTCATTGCCATCGATGGAATCCTTTCATACTATCTTCATTAAAATTAAGAATCTCTGCGCTTCACACTGGTAGCTTCTCCGAGACAGGATAAGCGAGCGGTTTCACTCCTCTGGTAACTTCCGGAAGTTCCCTTCTTCCACTTGCAACACAGGAGAGCGTCATTTGAAGCTTATGAGAATCTGAACTATTGTAGTCAGAATTACAATTTAATTTAAGCAATTATAATAATTTTCTTAATGTAAGACAAATATTTATTTATGTAAAATTTTCAATCAAAATATTTTAAAAACTAATTATTGATATTTTTATTTTATTGGTTAAACAATTTATTTTTTTATGATAATTTTTATGTTCTTTAAAGTATTTAATAATGATGTTTTTTATATTATTTTAATTTATTAGTATATATTTTAAAGTAATTTAATAATAATATTTTATATATATTACAATAAATTGCACTCTCTAACACGTCATATCATCATAATAATATCTGCTCAACATATCATATTATAGTATCATGAATCGCTAGTTAACATGATGGACCTCACAATATGCATTTAAACTTCTACGTTTTCCATTAGTCACCACATGTTTTGAAAGTATCAAATTAAAATTTGCAAATAGATTGTTGTTTTTCTTATGCATATGACATAGTTGGTTTCATTTTAAATTTTGCATTTTTTAGTTTTCAAGGAAGCAAAATTTGTGACGAGTTGTAGAGGAGACCACAGGAAGTTGGATTTGCGGTACATTATTAACAAAAAAACTAGTGATTGTTGATTCATTTTTTTGTTGGTTTTTGGACTAATGTAATGCTTATGTGGTTGCCCATATGCATAGTGGAGAGATTTGCAATTTCTATTTTTTAAGAACTCAAAATTTGTTATGATTTGCAAAGGAGGCAAGAAAAATTCATGGTACATTATATCAATATGAAAACTATCTATTTTATGTTTTTTTGTGGATTTTTATAAAAATGCAATGCTCATGTGACTACTGTGTTTGTAGAAGAGGGAAGATAGTCAAATGAAAAAAATATATATATCGTCTACAATCTACTTAAAAGCCTTTGTACATTTCTAGATATTATTTTTTAATCTATATTATTATAGTCTTCTAGTTTGAGGATTTTATATGTACTCTATATCATTTCTTGTTCATCATTCCCTTGCTCCTAATTTTTTTTAAAATTCTATATAGAAAAATCACCCAATCTTCATTTCTAAGACTAATGTTTTTTTTGGCTTAAAAAATCCTTTATGATATTATAAGTTGTGTTTATTATTGTTTGTGTTGATTTTCATAACACAACCTTAACACATGTTCTTTAAAAAAATAATTATTGATATTTTTATTGGTTAAAGAATTATATTTTTATTATAATTTTTATGTTGTTTAAAGTATTTAATAATAATGGCCTTTATATTATTTTAATTTATCTGTATATATTTTTAAGTAATCTAATAATAATCTTGATATATTATAGTACAACAAGCATCATTGGCTATTCTTCATATGAATTGCACTTTTTAAGACATCATATCATCAAAATAATATTTTCACGATGTAACATACTATAACATCATCAATCACCATCTAGCATAATGGACCCCACAAAATGCATGCAAACTTTCACATTTTCTATTAGCCACCTCAAGTTTTGAAAGTATTAAGTCAAAATTTTCAAAATGATTGTTGTTTTCATTATGCACATGGCATAGTTGATTTTATTTTGGATTTTTCATTTTATAGTTTTCAAGAAAGCAAAATTTGTGAGGAGTTGTAGAGGAGGTAAGAGGAATTTGGATTCATGATACATTATTTCAACATGAAAACTAGTGATTGTTAGTTCATTTTTGTATGGATTTTGGAATGTAATGTTAATGTGGTTGCCCATGTGCGTAGAGGAGATATTTACAATTTTTAGTTTTTAGGGACTCAAAATTTGTTATGAGTTGCAGAGGAGGCAAGAAGAATTTATGGTACATTATTTCAACATGAAAATTGGCTATTTTATGTTCTTTTATGGATTTTTTTATAAAAATGTAATGCTCGTGTGATTGCTTGTGTTCATAGAGGAGGGAAGATAGTTGAATGGAAAAATAGTCTATCATCTACAATCTATTTAAAAGCCTCTATGTACATATTTAGGTATTATGTCTCAATCTATACTAGTATAGTCTTCTAGTTTGAATTTTTAATATGTGCCCTATATCATTCTATGTTCATCATTCCCTGCTCCTAAATTTCTAAAAAAAGTTCTTTATAAAAAAATCACACTACCTTCATTTTTAAGACTTATTTTTTCTAGCTCAAAAACCCTTTGTGATATTAAAGGTTGTCTTTATCATTATTTGTGTTGATTTTTAGAATATATATTCTTTGGGGTTATAACATGTTTGATCAGGATGGGTATTGAACATAGAGTAAGATGTCATGAACACTCTCGATCATCATTACATTACAATCCTTTGTGTTAGTGTAAAATTATAGTCACATTATCATTTAGTTAATTAGGGAGTCATAATTAGGGTTTTATTTTCTTTTTATTAGTTGTTTGTCTTATCACTTAGGATAAGATTGGTTTTTTGTTTTTTTTCTTTATGTGGAATGTATTTATTATTTTTATTTTTTATTTTGTAATTAGTACTCATGAATTACATGTGATTGCATTTTTATCATCTTTTTATGTAATTTTTTATTTTATAATTAGTACTCATGGATTTTTTAGAGTTTTAGTCATAAGGTTGTAATCAATGCATTCTAGAGTAAAACAAACCTCGTAGTTACATCAAAAGGCATTAAAAACCTAAGATTACATGTCCAAATGTCAAAATCAAACATTAAAAAAATTGGGCATATTTTGGGGGTTTAAAAATAATTAAGTCTTGAATTCCACATAGTGTGCAAATCTATACATTGTATTGTTTACCAATACTATATAATCATTTGACTCTAGGTTT
>VDFB02272092.1:0-24804 GCA_007258455.2 Sequoia sempervirens | reverse complement strand
GGTACTTTGGTCATTTAATATAGATTTGAGTCACTTGCTATGCATCGTTATTGCTTTGCGAATGTTGTTTTCCTACTCTGCAGGCCCATGTTCTAAGGAAGAGTTTGTAGTTGCAGAGCAGGAGATGTTGTAGTTGCAGAGTCCAAACCCAGAGACGAGTTACTTGAGGTTATAATTTGTTATTTTTTGTAGTTTCGCGCCGTTTAACTGCATAAGGAAGCTGTGTTGCATCGTGCTTTGCATTGTGGCTGAGCTGGAGATCTTGTAGTTGTAGAGTCACAGGTTGGAGGCCGAGAAACAAGTTACTTGAGGTGATGTGAAGTTGGTTTTTTCTGTTTTCTTTCATTTAATAGTGAAAATGCAAGTTGGGTTTCGTAGTTCTTTAACGTGTTTGTATAGTTTGATTGTAAATTCATATTTTAAATCGGTTTAAGTTGGGTTGAAAGGGCTTTAGAGACTGTCAAGAAATGATTTACTGGAGGTGATAATTTGTTATTTTTTGCAGTTTCACGCTATTTAACTGTAGAAGGAAGTTGTATTGCATAGTGCTTTGCTTTGTGGTTGAGCAGGAGATCTTGTGGTTGCAGAGTCGCAGACTGGAGGCCGAGAAACGAGTTGCTTGATGTGATGAGAAGTTAGTTTATCTTGTTTTCTTTCATTTAATAGTGAAAATGCAAGTTGGGTTTCCTACTGCTTTAACGCGTATGTATAGCTTGATTGTAAATTCGTATTTTAAATTGGTTTAGGTTGGGTTGAAAGGGCTTTAGAGACTATCAAGCAAATGCAATTTATAGATTGGAACTGAAAGCACACAATTGCTTTGGGCTTTGTCGCTGTCATTTCATTTAATAGTGAAAATGCAAGTTGGGTTTAGTAGTGCTTTAACGCATTTTTATAGCTTGATTGTAAATTCGTATTTTAAATCGGTTTAGGTTGGGTTGAAAGGGATTTAGAGACTGTCAAGCAGCTTTTTCGCTGTCATTAAAGCAGAAAGGAAAGAGGAATTTTGTCAAATGTCGTGGTTAATGTCCTCATAGGCATTCATGCGATATATGGGAGCATACACAAGACAAGTAAACTGTTTAACAAAACCCCTCAAAGAAATGTGGGTCCATCAAATTTGTGTTCATAGGCGTTATGTAGAAACCCTTTTCTCCAAAGATCCTAATGCATACAAGTTCTTATCACCTCAAACACTAAGTGCTTTTCATACGCATCGGCATTTACATTTTTGCAATTTCATGATTTTCCATATTTACCATTTTCACATTGCACACATGACAAATTGTCCTTTGTCTTCTTTCTTGTCTCTTGTATCCTTCAACATCGCTATATTTTTACATCTTTTCTTTTGTCGCCACATTTCAAGGAAGCTCAAGGATCTCGACACCTTGTTGTGTACGAAGGAGAGCGAGGAATGCCACTTAAGTTTCTCTTCTCTATACGTATCAAGACAATAAGCCCTATGATGATTTAATAAAGCATGACCATTAACAAACTACCAGTTTTGCCACCCTATGATGCTAAAAACGATCACTTCATAGTGTTTTTATTCCATTCATTTCAATTTCCGCCCTTCAACATTTTTTCTTCCCATTTCAAATACATTTCATAATTCATTTATATGCTTTCCTTAGGCCATATCAATGCATTCCATTCCTTTTTTCTTTGCATCCATCTCACTCATTGATATTTATATAGCTTGCATCTAGTTTTCTGCGTACAACTCTAAAATGTTAAATTCATAACATTTCCATTCCATTGATTTTCATATCCAGTCATTCATATACTTACTTGCATCTAATCAATCTATCATATTCCTCTTTCTCATGCAACTCATTTATGTTTGTAAATCTCACATATCTTTATCTACCTATACCTCAAACATACCTTCATCCATCACAAAAAGATTGATACTGTACCAAACAAAGAAAAATGTGAAAAAAATATCAAGGTTATGCAATCAAACTCTGAGGGCTTTGAAGATAAATATACACCCATGCACAAATAGATGTTGTCTAACATATTAACATGCACATGGTTTTCTATTGGTACTTTGTTATTTGGCTTTGATTAATAGGTTGAATGTACACAACCATATTTGTAATTATTTCTTTCTTTTAATTATTATGTATTTCAAGACTACTCAGCAATCTCTTATTTAATTAGATATTACATGATACAAGGGTAAATGAGAAATATGCAATTGGCTAAATTGACATGGGTGAAATGTGACATAGACTTATTAGTTGGTACGCCACATATACTGTGACATTTGAGCTTCAAAGAAGTCTCCTGCTGAATTCCTGGTATCATGTAAAACCCACATAAATATTCATTTTCCACTTCAATATGATCTTTTTATTTCCATTTCACCAACTTTATTTCATTCCATTATCTACCACTTATTATTAATTATTTACTTCAACTACATGCAAGTGGAAATCACAACTCATGGCATCCTTATACACCTATGCACAAATACATGCTGTCTAACATATTAACATGCACATGGTTTTCTACTGCTACTTTGTTAACTGGCTTTGATTGATAGGTGAAATGTACACAAGGATAGTTATAATTATTTCTTTCTTTTTATTCTTATGTATTTAAAGACAATAGACAAATTTTTTTACATGTCGTGGTTATTGTCCTCATAGGCAGACATGCAAAATATGCAAGCATATACAAGGTAGGTGAACTGTTTGACAAAACTCCCCAGAGACATATGGTCACGTGGAATGCAATGAGTATTTAGTCTGCACACCTTGACATTCGCATGTTAACTTTGACATTTTTATCCAGTTTCTAGTTTTCATTTACCCTTCTATCATCTCATATCTAATTAATTAGGTAACTGCTAATTAGTCTTTAAATACATAATAATTATAAATATCCTTCTGCACATTTGACTTATTAATCAAAGCCATTTAACAAAGTGGGCCGAGAAACCAGTTGCTTGAGGTGATGAGAAGTTAGTTTTTTCTGTTTTCTTTCATTTAATAGTGAAAATACAAGTTGGGTTTCGTAGTGCTTTAACACGTTTGTATAGTTTCATTGTAAATTCGTATTTTAAATCGGTTTAAGTTGGGTTCAAAGGGCTTTAGAGACTATGAAGCAAATGCAATTTATAGATTAGAATTGAAAGCGCACAATCGCTTTTGTGCACAGCTGTATATGGATACCATGAGTTGTGATTTCTACTTGCATGTAGTACGATTAATGCAAACCTTGGAATCATTACACACCAAGTGATGACATCTCTTCGTGGAATTTTGTCAAACAGTTTACATGTCTTTCTTGTGCTTCCATATTTTGTATGCATATTCACCACAACATTTCAAACCATAATATCTGTTAGGAATCCACCTCCTCCTATGCTTGGATGAATATACATATCCTATTCTAAAGCTCCTATTTTACTCAAGGCACGCAAAATGCTCAGAAAGATTGTGTTCTACTGTACAAATACACAAACACATGTTATCTAATATATTAAAATACATGTTACATAACACATTAAAATGCACAAATACATGTTATCTAATATATTAAAATGTACATGGTCTTCCACTGCTACTCTGTTAATTGGCTTTGATTAATAGCTGAAATGTACACAAGGATAGTTGTAATTATTTATTTTTTTAAATTATTATGTATTTAAAGACCACTTAGCAGCTACCTAATTAATTAGATATGAGATGATACAAGGGTAAATGGAAAAATAGACCTATTGGCTGATACGCTACAAATACTGTGACATTTGTGACATTTGAACTTCAAAGAAGTCTAGTGCCTGCACACCTCCTATCATGTAAAAGCCACAAAAATATTTATTTTCTAGTTTCCAAAGCGATAGGGTCATTCTATTTCCATTTGCTTAAAGTTTATTTCATTCCATTATCCAGCAGTAATTATTAATTGTTTAATCCAACTACATGCAAGGAGAAATCACAACCCATGGGATACTTATAGACCTACGCACAAATACATGTTGTGGAACATATTAACATGCACATGGTTTTCTATTGCTACTTTGTTAATTGGCTTTGATTGATAGGTATAATGTGCAGAAGGATAATTATAATTCTAACGAGTTGTTTGCATTTTCGTAATTTCCTTGAGCTTTATTGCTATTCTTTTAGAAAACCAAACAAATGTTCTTTGATTCCTAATTAAAGCTTATTACACGAAAGAGTGTTTCTGGTTGGAAGTAGAAAGCTTGATTAGATATGACATGATACAAGGATGAATAAAAACTCAAAACTAAATACTCATTGATAAAAATTTGCTAGAAACATTTCAATATTATATGCTTCCACCATGCATTTGTCCATGCTTCTTTTTGGACATGTCATTATGTATCTATGTATCCATAGATGCAACCATGCATATAGTGATTTATGCATATATCTGATTATGTGTCCATGCATCTACATATATATGTATGGATGTATCTATGGATACATGTATACATGGATACATGCATACATGCATCTATGAATATCATGCATGGATACATGTATGTATGTATCTATGGATACTATGCATGTATACATGTATATATCTACATCTGGATGTATGCACCCATGTTTATGTTTTTCTGTACACCCATCTATAAATGCATTTATGCAACTTTCCACATCTGCGCACCCATATATGCAATATATGTACCTATGCATCCATGTGTACATGTGTGCATGTTCCTCATGCATATATACATTTGTACATGCATTTATAGTTATATGGAAGAAAACTATGATAAATAACTACTTCTCAACATACAGAAAGCAATATCAATGCATTCCAAGTGACTTAAATTTATATTAAATCACCAAAGTAAACTGGCCACACGTGGCCACCAAGCCATTCCAGCACCTCCACCTACAACTAGATGCAATTTAATGCATTTCCTTCAATATATGTAATCAATCTATGCATTCACATTTTCCTTATATTTTAATGCATTTAATTTGCATTCATGGATTATGTACCTCTACCCTCTAGTTTTATAAACTATGCCTTTGCTTAAATTTATTTGATCAATCTATGCACTCACATTTTCCTGACTTTTAAAATAAAAAAAATGATTTATAAAGCTACTCTGATGAATAGAAAGACAGATAAATGCTAATTTTCCAATTTAAAAAATAGCTTTCAAAAATTCACAATATGCAAATAAAAAGTACTCTGTTAAAATACATGGATGCATATTTTCCATACATGCTTTTATGCATATATGCCATCATGCACATATGCATGTGTGTTTGAATGCATTCTTCTGTGCAACATATGCTTTTCTTTCTGTATCCACTTGTGAATGCATCCATGTATACATGTTTTTATGTGTCTTATTCATGCATATATCTATGTATGATTATTGGTTATTATGTATCCATGTATTTAACGTTCTCTCATGCATCAACATTTGCATTTTCGCATTTTCTTGATCTATTGTATTTATCATTTTTATACTATATGCATCTCAACTTTTGCTTTGTCTTATATTTTCACTCTTGTATCCTCCAATATCATTATATTTTTATATCTATTCCTCTCTTGTCACACTTCAAGGAAACTCAAGGATCTCAACACCTTGTTGTGTGCGAGGGAGAGTGAGAAATGGGACATGAGTTTTTCTTCTATATATGTTTCTGAACAACAAGCCCTATGATGATTTCAAAAAGCATAACCAATAAGAAACTAGAAACTGTTGCACCCTATAATTTGACAAATAATCACTTCATGACATTCCTATTCCATTTAGTGTCATTTCCACACTTTCACATACTTCCTTCCAATATCAAATACATTTCAAAATCATATAATATCATTTCCATGCATCATATCAATACGTCCCATTCCTTTGTTCTTTCAATCCACCTAGCTCATTCATATTTTTATATTTTGCATTTAATTTTCTCCATTTAACTCAACAATGATAAATTCGCACCATTTGCATTCCATTCGTTTTCATAACCAGCCTTCCATATCCTTCCCTCCCCTATCAAATACTTTTCGCAGGCCATTCATATCCCTTACTTGCATCCCATCATTCTGTCAATTCCCTCTCTTTGTTGCACTCACATAAGTCATTCACGTTCTTTCATCCCATATATCTTTATCTATCTATACCTCAAACATACCTACATCCATCATAACAAAATTCACACCATACCAAACAAAGAAACATATGAAGAAAATATCAAGGTTATGCAATCAAACACTGAGGGCTTCAGAGATAAATATCATAACATGAAATTGTATTCAAGAGTTCTTTTCCAAAAATGTTTTTTCTAAATCATGTTTTATACAGATTCCTAAAAGCACACTTGACACTTTCCTGAAGGCTAAAATGTATCGTCAATTTGCATAAATCTATTCATGTATGTATGTACACATATGCATCAACAACTATCCTTTATAATCTTGTTCTAAAAAACAATTATGTATTCTTATTTTGTTCTCAATATAAATGTTATTTGTATATGTTTAAAATGAAAATTGTTTCAAACATATCAAACTATGCTCAATCCATTTATGTTTCCATGCACCCATGTTTCTATGTATACATTCATCCATGTGTACATGTACTTGTTTAAAAAACAATAATGTATTATTATTTTGCTTCAATTATTAATGTTACTCATATATGTTTAAAATGAAAATTATTTCAAACATTTCTAACTATATTTGGTGCATCTATGTATACATGTATCCATGTATCTATGTATACATGCATCCATGCATACATGTGTCTATGTTACATGTATCCTTGCATGCATATACACATATACACATCCACACATATATACATACATGCATAGATACATATATGCCTAGATATATCCAGTTTTATAAACTATGCCTTCACTTAGATCAATTTAATCAATCTATGCGTTTGCATTTTCTTGATATTTTAATGCATTTAATTTGCACTCATGCATTGCGTACCTCTGGCCACCAGCTTTATAAACTATGCCTTTGCTTAAATTTATTTAATCGATCTATACGTTCGCATTTTCCTGACTTTTTTAATCAAAAAATGATTTATAAACCTACTCCGATGAATAGAAAAATAGATACATGCTAATTTTCCAATATAAATAAAAAGTAATATGTTTAAATGTAGCTATGTGATTGGCCTATGCTGCCCTTTTAAAGCATTCAGGGCAAATGCATAAGTATTATATGCATCTATTTATGTATATAAGTATGCATGTATGCATACATGCATGTATGTATGTATGTATGTATCTATGTCTGCATATATCTATGTATACTTCCATCCACATGCATATATGTATACATGTATGCATATATGCATGTATGTATATATGTATCTATGTGTCCATGTTTCTATGTATACTTGCATCCATGCAATGTATGCATGCATGTATATATGTATCCATGCATCGATGTGTCCATGGATCTATGTGTTCATGTAATTATGTATCGAAACATGTGTCTATATATGCATCCATACATTTATGTATCTGCTTCGATGAAGCTCAAGGATCTCAACACCTTGTTGTGTGCGAGGGAGAGTGAGAAATGGGACATGAGTTTTCCTTCTGTATATGTATCCGAACAATAAGCCCTATGATGATTTCAAAAAGCATAACCAATAAGAAACTGGAAACTGTGGCACCCTATAATTTCACAATTGATCACTTCATGACATTCCTATTCCATTTAGTGCCATTTCCACGCTTTCACATCCTTCCTTCCAATATCAAATACATTTCAAAATCCTATAATATGGTTTCCATGCATCATATCAATATGTTTCATTCCTTTGTTCTTTCAATCCACCTAGCTCATTCATATTTTTATATTTTGCATTTAATTTTCTGCATTCAACTCAACAATGATAAATTCACACCATTTCCATTCCATATCCTTCCCTCCCCTATCAAATACTTTTCATAGGCCATTCATATCCCTTACCTACATCCCATCATTCTGCCAATTTCCTCTCTTTGTTGCACTCACATAGGTCATTCACGTTCTTTCATCCCATATATCTTTATCTATCTATAGCTTAAACATACCTACATCCATCATAACAACATTCGCACCATACCAAACAAAGAAACATATGAAGAAAATATCACGGTTATGCAATCAAACAATGAGGGCTTCAAAGATAAATATCATAACATAAAATTGTATTCAAGAGTTCTTTTCCAAAAATGTCTTTTCTAAATCATGTTTTATACAGATTCCTAAAAGCACACTTGACACTTTCCTGAAGGCTAAAATGTATTGTGAATTTGCATAAATCTATTCATGTATCTATGTACACACATGCATCAACAACTATCCCTTATAATCTTGTTCTAAAAAACAATTATGTATTCTTATTTTGTTCTCAATAAAAATGTTATTTGTATATGTTTAAAATACAAATTGTTTCAAACATTTCAAACTATGCTCAATCCACTTATGTTTCCATGGACCCATGTTTCTATGTATACATTCATCCATGTATACATGTACTTGTTTAATAAACAATAATGCATTATTATTTTGCTTCAATTATTAATGCTACTCATATATGTTTAAAATGAAAATTATTTCAAACATTTCTAACTGTATTTGATGCATCTATGTATACATGTACATCTATCTATACATGCATCCATGCATGCATGTGTCTATGTATAGCTGTTTGCATCAATGCATCTAGCCACACATGTTTTTATGTATATATGTATACATCTATCCATGCATACATATACACATACACACATCCACACATGTACACAAACATGCATAGATACATATATGCCTTGCTATATCCAGTTTTATAGACTATGCCTTCACCTAGATCAATTTAATCAATCTATGCGTTCGCATTTTCTTGATATTTTAGTGCATTTAATTTGCACTCATGCATTGCGTACCTCTAGCCGCTAGCTTTATAAACTATGCCTTTGCTTAAATTTATTTAATCGATGTATGCGTTCGCATTTTCCTGACTTTTTTCATCAAAAAATGATTTATAAACCTACTTCGACGAATAGAAAAACAGATAAATGCTAATTTTCCAATATAAATAATAGCTTTCAAAATTCTGACTATACAAATAAAAAGTAATATGTTTGAATGCCGCTATGTGATTGGCCGATGCTACCCTTTTAAAGCATTATGGGCGAATGCATAAGTATTCTATGAATGTGTTTATGTATATATGTATGCATGTATGCATGTATGCATGCATGTATGCATGTATGCATGTATGCATGCATGTATGCATACATGCATGCATGTATGTATGTAGCTATGTGTGCATGTGTCTATGTATGCTTGCATCCACATGCATATATGTATGCATGTATGCATACATGCATGCATGTATGTATGTATCTATGTGTGCATGTATCTATGTATGCTTGCATCCATGCAATGTATGCATGCATGTATATATGCATCCATGCATCCATGTGTCCATGTATCTATGTGTCCATGTAATTATGTATGGAAACATGTATCCATATATGCATCCATACATATATGTATCTATGCATATATGCATGTACGTATACATGCATCTATGTATAGATAGCATCTATGGATGCATGTATATATGCATCTATGGGTCTATGTGTCCATGTATGTACGTATATATGTGCTCATGTATTTGCATTTATGTATACATGCATCTGTATATGCATCCATGCACACATGTATACATGTGCAACATGCATATATAGGTGCATCCATGCATGATATCCCTGGATGAATATATGCATGCATCCATGCATGCTATCCATAAATGCATGTATGCATATATGTATACATGCATTCATACATATATGTGTCTATGCATCCTTATAGTCAAACTATGCATATATGTATACACGCATGTATATATGCATGCATATATCCATGTATCTATGTATACATGCAATTATGTATCTATGTATACATGCGTCTATGCATGCATCCATGCATATATGTATATATGCATGTATGAATATATGTATACATGCATGTATGTATATATGCATGTATGTACCTATGGATGCATGTATCTATCCATGAATGCATGTACATATGCATATATGGATACGATGCATGGATGCATCTATGTATGCATTTATGGATATATGCATCCATGTGTCTATGGATGTATGTATGTGCACATGTACATATGCATATATGTATGTATGCATGTGTCTATACATGTATATATTTATATATGCATGTGCATGCTTCTATGCATTCATATGCATCAAGAGACATCCTTTATGATCTTATTTAAAAAACAACAATGTATTATTATTTTGCTTCTATTATTACTGCTGCTCATATATGTTTCATATGCATACTGTTCCAAACATTTCTAACTATATTTGATGCATCTATGTATACATGTTTCCATCTATCTATGTCTACATGCATCCATCTATCTATCTATACTTTAAATCGTCAGTACTCCTATCTAAATGCTTTTTACTTCTCGGCAGGAACTCGATGCTTGCGTCACTTGTTATATAATTGTTTTAAGGATGATGTCTCTTCCAACTTTTATGAAATCATTGAATCAGTTATGGGTGAATGACTAGGTTCAAGGAGATAAACTAGTCAATTTATCCTACTTAACATAGCAAGTTTTAATAACACTTCTCAACAACAAGTCTTCCATTTACAAGTGAAGTACATGCAAAAAAATATCAACAAACATTAAATTCTTAAATTTCACTCTACACAATTGTCTTAGGTATCTCCTTTTAAACCCATCTACAATTCTTACATCAATCTCCTCTCTTCAATCAAATCAATTCTTATATGAGACCTTTATTACAATCAAATCAATCTCCTCTCTTCAACATTAAAAAATACACATTTCTTACATCAATTTTAAAATATAATATAACTCATTTATCTAAATTAATTGTGATATATGTCTGCACAGGTAGCAGAGTTGGCTTGGGCCATGGGTTTCCTCCCCATTGGTTTCGGGTTTGACTTCGTTCACGGGTCTACCCTGTTGGGACTGGCTTGCAAGCTGTTGGGTCCCCTCACAAGGGACTAGTCTCGCCTCAACTCACTCCTCTAGACACTAGGTTGGGTCGTGAGGATACCCCTATTGTTAACAAAAAAAATAAAAAAATTGTGATATATATTCACTTTCTTGTTCATATATTAATCTCTTATTATGTATCTTTTGAAATATGATTTATAGGTAGTAATAATAATAATAAATGAACACATTAATAGAGACTTTAGTTTTCCACAATCCATAATTAAATTATGTGCTTTTTTTGCATCAACATTTCAGATCACACTCTTAATTAAAAAAAAAACTCTCTAAACACATTATTCTTTCCAAAACTTTTCAATTTCTAAGACTTGTGTATACACCTTTACGATTCAGATGGGGAGGAAGGGGTATCCAAGTACATGTGCCCCAATTATTTGATCCACTCAAGTTACTTCCATGCTTTCTACTTAGGCTAATGATTCCACCACAATAAGTGTCGGCGAGTGTGGGGCCCATGGCAACGTCACAATGGATCACCACATTACTTCACCGCACATTAGAAAAGAAAAGTATATATTGTCAATCGCATACGGACAATGATTCCGTGCCACACCCGGAACACGACTATTTTGTCTAAGATCCCATGGGCAAAGAAGTAATGTCACGTCCACACTTGTGTACAACAAAGACGGGAGGGACAAGACTAGGCTGAGGAACAGAAGCGGTCTAAAATATCGGCGCATGTCCAAACAATACGCCACTTTCGCAGCAGACAAAGACCGTTGTGGAACGGCCTCCTTTGCCATTTTGAGAAGGGGGCATTTAGAATAGAGTTGGTACCCTAATTTAGTATACACAGCTTATTCACGTTGTACGGTACCCCCAACTTGAATTGACCCATTTTCTAACTGTGCAACCTACGACCATACAAAACCCACGTCTCACATAGAGGTGTGGGCATGGGTAGAATGGAGATTATGAGGACTATTTTCTCGGTTAAAATTGCATACCCATTCTCTTCTTTCCGTCAATTTTGATTAGAGTATCTTAGATTAAAAATATGATTAAGGGCTTTGGGTTTGTTCCATATAGGACCTGAGGTCGATTCATGTTTCCAGATGATAATGGTACGGGTCATGTCGGGGGTGGTCTGTGCCTCCAGAGGACTGGTCACAGATCTGAGCGCTAGACGCGAGGGTTGGGGATATCTCTGGGTTATCAAAAAAACAAAAAAGAAGTTTCTACAGTCCATAATAATAGTGTGTTAATATTTGGATTGAAACTATGTGAAATTTTTTTACATGATGGATCATGGAATATGATATGAAACGTTGATGTAAAAATTTGTCACACAGTTTCAATCCAGAAATCTTAACACACTATCTTAGATTAGTTAATAAGTGATCTTGTTTTGTATGAATTCGATTCATGATTTTATCTTTGATATTAAAGTTGTACTATACAATTGTTAGATGTATTATTCTCATTCTAGATTGAAGGTGATACTTTTGAATAAGATGATGAAGGTATCATAAAATTGAAGACCAAGAGAATGGTGGTATTAGAAAGACTTTTTGATATGGATTAGATAGCAATATAGAGTTGCCTCCAACTCAAAAGGTGGGAATTATTATACATATAATTTGGGAGATGGTCAACAAGTAGAGAACATGTTCATAGGAAGAGTATGCACCCAAGAGGAAAGGAATGGATAATTAAGGCACTAAGGGATGGTGTGACTAATAGCTAGTGTTATAGTTTTTCATTTCTTCATATCCCTAAGTTATCATAGACTTGATCCATGCCACTTGCTCTAATATCTAGGTAGATTAGATGACAAAATCTATAAGTAATAAAATTGTATACTATGGAAATGGAAACCTCAAATTAGAAAACAAATGTGCATTTGAAAAGAGTAGAAGACTTGAATTATGCTTGAGAGAAAATATACATTGTACAATTACTTATGTACAACAAAGTCATTTGCCAGGTTCTTCTTTATGTGTACTCAGTACAAGACAACTATTTATGCAAATGACTATTAGCTAATCCCTTAACAAAATGCTAATAGGTGTTGCACACATATAGAGCACTTTCTATGTGGATAGAATTGTGCTAGATGTTGAACTTGTATGTGTCAAAGGGATGGCATGATCATGCAATTTAGGCATGACCACTTGTTAGATGTGTATAGGACCAAACCATTTGTGGAAAAGTAGATGCATGTTTTCCCATGTATAGTACCATGAAATGTGAGAAAAGGTGTATGAGAAATATGTTGTACAAATATGCATAAGAACAATAATGTACAAAGGTGCATGAAGTTGTAAGACATTAGTGATGTGCAAAGTTTTACCAAGATTAAGTGGCATGCTTTGAGTGAAGATGTGTGTGTGTGTAGATTGTGTCTAAGGTTGGGTGTGCAACTATGCTCAATTTATTCATCCCTCATTGAGAATAAATGGTCTCCATTGCATCATACTTGAGCTAAGAAAACTAGGTCTGGAGTTTCTTTTGATTGTGCTACTTACTTTACTATGCATACTATCTAGTCTTGACTATGCGAAATAATTAATGAGTGCTTAAGTGAGTATAGTTCATCATGTTATCAATGATGGGATCCTTCATAGCTAAATTAACATGAGTAGGATCTAGTTTTGTAGTACGATAAGATTGTGCTGGCTCTATACGTGGAAGAAATATGATTTCAGTAGCTCCATGTTGAAGACAAAATATAAGTCCAATTACTGGTGGAATATTGTGAGTCAAGGAATTCTTATATATTGCATGTAGAATAGTGTAAGGATGATAGGACACTTTTTTTTATCTTGTAGTGAGGATAGCATAAGATTTATTTCTACAAATGTAGCCAAGATTTATCACCAACCTAAAAAGTGTGTGGTGTGCAATGGATGTGATATTACTCTTTGTATTTTTACTGTTGGTGCTAAATATTTTTTTAGACTTGTTGATGAAGGTAGTAGATGCGTTGGATGAATTTTCATGCTTTATCCACTTCCCATTCCTATGTGAACATATTAGATATTGCACGGTAGGAGATGTTAAGGGGTGTTGTTGGTTAAAACTTAAGAAATACTTTAAAAGGACTATGTCCCATAAAAGTACATAGAGCTATGATGTAAGACTATTGTATATATGATAGATTATCATAACATATTCATAGATGCATGTTATTATCAATGCGCTAGAGTTTAATCAATTGAAATATAATTTGCATACCCTTATTACACTTTTATGTCCATTTTAGCGCATAATCCATGTGTGTGCTTTTTGTGATGTCTTGACTCTTTTTTTCTAGCCCATGTTATCCCTAAGCATATTTTTCCTCCTTCCAATATTGTACCCTAGCCTTGTTTAGTCTCCCTAAGTGTTTCTTAAATTTATTTAATTTCCCCTCTTCTTATGTCCTAAACCTTCATTAAACTTTCCCTTTGTTTTTGGACTCTTTACAACCTTGTGAAGCTTTAAGTTGTCATACCAATTCCCATCCTATGTGTAGACCCCACATTTAACCTCCCTAAAACATGTAAAAAAATAAGAAAATAATTTGTGTACACCTACCTTCAGATGGCCACCGTTGGCCCTAGTATCCCTTAGGAAATTAAGCTTAATTTTTATTTACACACTACCCATAGTTCACCACCAAATAGGTCATGTAGACACCTAAAATATGACCTTACCCAACCACACCTAATTTTAACCTATCCATAGCCCATTAATTAAATAAATATTTTATTATTTATTTAATTATTCTCATCCTTTCCCATCTTTATTCTAATCCTTTAATTAAATAAATATATTTACTATTTATTTAATTATTTTTCCCTTCACATGATCCCATTAATTAAATAAATACTTTATTTATTTAATTAATTCCCCTTTATCCTCTATCTTTTTCCATCTAATCCTAACCCTTTATCTTGTTCACATGGATCATAATATAAAAATATCCTCATATGACAAGTGTCCCCTTCACATGGGTAACTAATTCAATGTCTAGATTCCTTGAACCTAGACACCTTGGCAAAAGTCAAACAAACTTTTCGTCTTAGCCACTCATCTCATTCAACCTCTTAATCCTAGTTGTTGCCATAATGATTTTTGTCCTTATCTCAATCCTAAACCTAGACCCTGTCCATCATGTGTCGCTTGTCACATGATTGCATCTTTGATACAAACCCTAGTCCTCATTCAATCTTAGCCATCCATCATCAATCATTCTTAGCCATTGATTTTTCCTCTTCAAGAATCTATATCTAAAGGCTCTCATCCCTCATCAAATCCTCTTACCTCTCTTAATCCTCTTGAGATTGTGCAATCACTTATCAAGATATCATGCCTGGATGTTGTCATTTTGATTTATCATTATCAAACCATATCAAGGTTATGCTAGAGCATTGAGTAATCAACATGTCAACATCAAGGAGAAAATCAAATGGAATAAGGGTGCACTCTATTTTCACTCATCATGTAAAGAATAAAAGATTCTAGGTGAAGGTATTGTGCTTTGTATTGCTTTATCTTCTTTTGTTTACCTTCAATATTTTCCAGCCTCTTCATTTTGGCACACCCAATGGAACCCACATCTCTCTTAACCCATTTTTGGTGAAATTTTCATGATTTTTTGTGATGCAAAATGTATTTTTAGGTCCTAGAATATAAAGTGGTGCCTCTATTTCATAGATTCGTGCCTCTATAGCACAAATTTTCGCCTCTATTTTGTGAAGCTACACTTTCATCACCCAAAATTGTGCTTTTGTTTTGTATCTTGGATTTGAACATTTTGAGCTAGATCTAGAGTTTGACTAACCTTTGAGGCCTTATTTTAATACATGATTCCATCATTCTAACACTTTGTTTTTGTGGTTTGTTTTATTCTTTTCTTGTAAAATTTAGGATTTTTAAGGGTTTGTCAAACTAGGGTTTCATGAAAGATTTTTAGATCTTTGGTTTGCTTCATTTTGAGGTCTTTTGAGAATATAAAATAACATATATTTACAATATATTTTGTTTTCAAGTGTCTCATAGCCTTATCTTGTAGGTTTCCCAATTGGGTTGATGAAAAACTTCATCTTTCAGGTCCCACAAGTCATTTTAAGGCCATGTCTGTGAAATTGTGCCTCTATTTCACAGAGATGTACCTCTACATCATAAATTTGTGGCTCTATTGCATAAATTGGATCCTTTATCAGGTAAGGTTGTGCTTCTATTCTAGTTTACAATTTCTAGGGTTTTTGGGTCAATTTTCTCATCTAATCTTCATTTTTTAGCAACAAACAAGTGTTGTAACTATCTAACACTTGTCAAAGATAATTATCATTGGTATTACTAATGATTTTATGCATATTGTTTGGTCCAAGGCTTTATTTTTCACTAATCTAGTCATCTAAAGTAGCTTAGTGGATTAATGAACATTGTTTGTCATGTTTGGAAGTATGTGTAGATGTATTCTCTCTCCTTGCAATTAGTGTGATCTTGGAGATCAAAAATCTCATCTATTCATTTCTTTTATGTTCTAAGTGTATCCAAAGGCTTACTATCTTGTGTGTATGCTCTCTCCTTATGCTTCATGCAATCTTGGGTGACCAAAAATACTTAGTGTATCATGTCTTTCCCATTAGGAGGCCTATTTGGGGATTGAATGACCACAAGAATGACCTCAACCATGTTTTTTGACAAGGTATATAAAGGGGGGAGAGTGAAAATTATACCTCAAAGTGTAGTTAGTGTCGTTCAAGCCAAGCTGCAAGACCCTTGATTTTTTAGACTTGTTTGGTGATGAGAGGAGAGACCCTCCTAATCTTAGGTATTATTAGATGAGATCATTATTCACATACCCACTAAAAGCCTTGTTTTATAAGTATTTAAGACCTTTCGGCTATTGCTTAGTGTGGTGCAAGGTACAATATCATGCTTGAACTTACTCACCATGTATCTCTCTGAGTAGAAGTAGAGGATCCTTGGGAAAAATCTTAGGATCTCTAAGGAAAGAGAAAAGGTGAGCCCTTGTGTCACTATATATCTAGCTAATGAATCTTGAAAGAGAAGAGAGGTGTATCACATCGATCTTGAGATATTATCCTTTGGATAGTTGGCCCACATTAAGTTAACACAACTAATTGACTAAATATAAGATTGCGCTATTGTGCTTGTCATGTTTTCATGTGCAAAACTAATGAAACACTTATCCTTATCACCTTCTATAGACACTTAAAAATGTCTTGAATGATACTACACACTTGAATTTGATCACTAACATCATTTCATCTTGAATTCATCCTCTTTTTGCCTGTTTGATTGAATTAACCTAGTTATTTAATTAAATGGCTTATTTCCATATATTGATCTAATTGATCTAATTAGGTTACTCACCCCCTCTCACACTAACATTTCATCTAGTTTGATTAAATAACACAAATTATTTAATTTAAACCCCTCCCTTTATCTCTTCTCATTTAATTATTAAATCTAAATCATTTAATTAAATGTCACTCATCCCTTTTCATTAAATAAATCAATAATTTAATGAATATCCTCACATTCCTCATCTTGTACATTAAGATTTAGTTTTAATTACTAAATTTACTAATTTCCCTCCCATTCACTTGCAATAGAGAATATTCCAGAGGAATATTCTCCCATTTTCCTCGAAAAAAGACAATGATTATTCCAAACAAACTTTGAAACAACCTTTTAAAGTTGTTGCAAAGTGTGTTTGTTTGCATGATTATGAGCCCTTGATCTTTTCTTGATCCATGTGATCTTTGATTCTCATCCATTAATGATAATCCTTGATCCATGTTTCATCCTCCTTTCATTATTGACCATTAATAGATCAAATTGATCTAAGCCCTTGATTTTTCATTTTCTTTCCCATAAATACATCACTATTTGGAGAGAAATGAATCCATCTTTTGATAGAAAAGTTATGATGTTGAAATTCACACTCACTTGCATCAATATTGAGCACTTTTATTTAGCATATTAGATTAATTTCCACACATAGTTAGCTTAAGCATCCATTAATGGCTTCCATGGTAACTTAGCTTGCATCCATTTTAGCATAATTTGAATATATGGCTTATATCTTTGAGCTTTGTTTCCACATAGCATAGATTGCATCCATTTTATCAAGAATCTTAGCCTTTAGAACTCATCTCATCATGCTAAAATAGTTTTGCATCCATGTTTTGATCATATCTTGTTGGTTTCATTGGTTTTCTTCAATAAAATAAATTGAAATGAGCTCATATTATCCAAGGGATTGGGAAATGGTCACCATTCCACATCAATGCGACACCACTCCCCCAATGGGATAAGATTTGAGGTCTTATAATAAGTTTCCTTTACATTTTTTTTGTGTTTTTCACGTTAGTTTAATGGGTTCTTAGTATTTGAAATTTCAAATATCGCATTGGGATCATGTCTTAGTGGATTAAATATGCCTCATCCATTTGGATCTGGTGTTTTTATCTTATACTATGATCATGGTCACATTTTGGCACTTGGAGGGCCATACTAATTGAATATGATGAATTTCTCTTTATATTTTTGTGTTCTTGATCTTGTAGGTACAATAACACTTTTGGAGGCTATAGCGATGCCTTTGTTATGCATCACCATATAGCAACGCCTTTGCAGGAATTATTACAATGCCTATTTTAATCCAATCGTGCCTATTAAAAATAGCAACACTAATAGTTTTTGAAGCTATCATAGATTTGAAAATAGTGGTGTGCCTCTAATATACCAATGCATTTGTCATCTCTATTTTGTTGCAGAGCAACACCTTTTCTCACTAGAGCGACATTTTTGGGAATTATAGTGATGCCTTCATGAACAATGATGCTTTTTATTGGTAAAAAAAATAGAGAGCTAATTTTGACATGTGCTTTAAATTTTTGATTTCATGTTCTCTCTAACATGTCATTGACATCTGGTTTTTTTTTAGGCTAACTCCAATTTTTTAAATTTAGGAAAAAACTTGGAAATTATTTACCCCAACTTGTTGGGGTCATAACTTTCTACTCGGTGCTCAAAATTTGAATATGTTTTCATCATTGGAAAGGTCTCCAAGAGTACTAATTCAATCCCTAAAAAGTTGTGCCTTCGATAATCAATTTTTAAAGACCGACACAAGTTTCAACCCCAAATTCCACTCTAAAGGCCTTTGAAAAAGCGATTTACTAGAACATAGAAAAAATTGAAAATTTTTGAAAATTTTGATTTTCGGTTTTTCTTAGTTCTAGTTATTGTAAAGGTGTTTAAAAACTTACGGGACAATTATAACCCATCATATGTTGCTTTTCTTTATGTTTTAGGACCAACTAAACTTCCACTAGGTTTAAAATTAACTTTCAAAGTTGGTTAAAATTGGACCCGCATATCCTCATTTTGTGATATTGGTTTAAAATTGAACAAAACAATCGAACACTTCCATTGGTGCTTAAAATAAAGTCATTTTTCTTTATGGGATTAAAATGATTGAGTGCTTTCTTTGCTTCTGTAAACTTGCAGTGCGTATCCACTCCCCTTGTGCTTCATGTGATCATGGGTGAAGAGAAAAACTCAAGTATACTTTCATTGCTTGTGTATACTTGTAGTGCGTATCCTCTCCCCTCATGCATTTTGGCGATCTTGGGTGACAAAAATCATCTTGATTTTCGCACATTGTTTTCATTTCAAATCATTACCTTTAGAGGGTCTACCTCTTGATTTATGAGAGGGAACAACCCAAGTGGTACTTTCATTTCAGTTTGCTATACAAATAATTATGGGTGTGATGAAAGTCATCAACCACTTGGTGTGAATGTTCTATACCGACGAAAGTCTCCTTTGGCATCCATGAGATGCATAAAAACCCTTTCTAAGGGCTGGGAGACCTCTTAAATGAGTGAATAGCTGCATGTATAGACACCAGATTATCCTGAAACACTAATTAAGAACCTTCATTTAGTAGTGGCTAACCAAGTTCATTTCCAAAGTGTATTTTAAAGTAGTGCATTGGAATAGCACCATTCTAAGAAGTTACTTACCATGTTTGGCTTTTGGTTGAGGCAATAAAGCAAATAGGGAAGGGACTCTTTTGCTTGGCGTGTCAAGACGGTACATTTCCTTGACATAACCTGTTTTTCCATTCCATCTTCATGGATTAATCATCTCTTAGGGGGATGATGGTAAGCCTACCAAGAAATACCTACCCAATTGAGCTAGGAATGTTATTGCTTGTGAATCATGTTTGACACATTGATTGTTTCCAAAACATTTTAAACACACATCAACAAGTTTTCAAACTTCAAACCCTTTGGATTAAGTATGAATACCTTTTAAAAAGTCCTAATACTGATTCTTGTCCTAAGGATTCTATCCTTAGAGGCTTCTAATTATTTTGGATTATATCTAAATCCACACTTTCCAAAGTTAACCTAGGGAACTATGGCCTTAGCTTCATGACTTTTCACATAATGGACTAAATTATGAAATGAAGGTTGCTTTGACATAGAAAATTTAGTTTGAACATTAATTAAGACTTTCTTGATGTGGTAATGAAACAATATCACTTAAGCAAACATTAAATCAAATGAACACCCCACATTGATGTATGCTCCAAATGTTGACTGTTGGAATCAAGCAACACTGGGAGGGGGGGTGAATCAGTGTTGTGCAATTTTTAACTTTATTAATCTAATCTTCAAAGCACTTATAACATTCAACCAAAAGAAATATGCATGAACATAATGTAAGCAACCACAAGACCATAACACAAGGATTTTTACGTGGAAACCCTATTAGGGGAAAAACCACGGTGGATGGCCAATCCACAATATAATCTGAGTATACTCAAAAAGATGTTTACAAAATGGGAATGCACTTGCATTCAGGAACACTACCTAGAGCTCATTGCTCAAAATCAGAAAGGCTAACTACCTTACAAAAGTTTGGAATACTTCCAAATATTTGAACAAAGAAAGATAGCATCTACAAATTCCTGATTACAGTTCCAATTAGGCTCAACAATAAAGTTCTGCTCCTTCAGACTGATTCTTCTCTTTTTCTCTATTTTGCATCAACTCGCAACAAAAATCCTTAATGTGCAAGTGAAACTGCACTTAATCACTTTCCAAATCTTCTGATATTTGCAACATACATCCACTCACATCAAACACACACCAAAATGATATAATCGATCACTTATATATATCTGCTACAAGAGATTTGATCACACCATGTCAGCTTCAACAAGATAAGCAAATATTCACAAACTATCGGATTCAAATCATTCATAATATTTAATGCGAATCCATAAGAGTCAGCAATAGCATAGTGAGGACCCAAAAATAAATGCTCAAACACAAAAACACTTAAGCAATAACTCCTCAAATATCTGTGACACATTATATCCACCAAGTCGACCTTCATACACTGATGAACACAAAATTAGACAACCGAACCTCTTAACTTACATCCAAATTGATATGAGGCACCAATATTTGTAGATGACATAGATTATGCATTGAACAATACTCCTTGGGATCCACAACACAAAATAATAATAAAAAATATGCATATGAATCAAAGAACACATATTTACCGGATGCTCTGTTCAAGCTTAACAGTTAAACACTGATCTTCAATATGTCTTCCGGTATGAGAAAAATGCAACGTTTAGATCGACTAGTTGACAAGGGTTGCCATAAATGAAAACACCATGAAGCATGTGTAGTGTCTCTTGCCAACAATCTCCCCCTTTTGTATTGGTGGCAACAATTAGTGAAAAATAACTAAGTGTCGGATCAGTACCAACAAAAATACACTGCCAACAAAAACTCCAAAAAGATCTCCAAAACTACAACTCCCCCTTAGATGAATATACATTTTTCATTGTTCTATTATCCCCCTTTGACATCAATGGAAAAGATAGGGAATCCACATACTAAGCAAACAAAAGAAAACTTCAAATTGCATATGTACAAATTTGTTTCAACAATTTACACAAACTTCAAGATATCTATAAAATTGGTTTTCAACAAGTTCAGGCTTGAGTCCCAACACTTCTAAAGACTTTCCAGAATAGTTATGTGACCAAAAAGCAAATAAGATTACATCTCAGCTGATTCAAGATTTATAGGGTCACTGACTGCCAAAGCATCTTATGCTTCCTTCAAAGCACTCAACATAGTTTCCATTTTTGGACCAATTAAACCTCTAAGTTCACAAGCTCTTCCCACAACTCTATCATTTTCATGCTTCAGACTCTTTATTTTGTCATGTAAAGAGATAACTTGACCTTCTTGCGCTCCAACAAAAATAGTTAGAGCATAAAAAGCATAAGAAATAGCAACTAACTCTTTCTCATGATCCTTAACCTTCTTCTCATTATCCTCAGAAAGTTTTGATAAAGACAAACATGACTAGTAGACTTTTCCACCTTCAGATAGAGAATTATGAACATTCTTTACATAGATAGTTAAAATATATTTATCTTTAGCTATCATACCTTTCAAACTACTGAACCTTTTGTCATTAAACTCCTTTTGTACCTTGACCATAGTTGACTTCTCAAGTGACTCAAAATGAGTACTTACCAAATTTATGAGCTTCTTTAGCTCACCGGAGGAGGAACTAGATTGATCTTTAACATGAGTAGGCATGATCTTCCCCAGAATACTAGATGAAAGATTTAATAATTCACTATCCTCAATGTGGGACTTCATAATTTCTTCCCTAGCCTTAGCTTGTGCAAATGATGCAACTTTCATTTTTTGAATTGGGGATAAAGTAGAAAAATGAATAGGGGAATCTCCCAACTCAAGATCAAATTCTTCTTTTTGCTCATCCATAAATCTCTTCATTTCCTCTGCAGTGTCTCTTGCTTCCATTGGAATTTCCTTAACTTCAACTTTTTTTTCCTCAACCATCAATTTTTGCTTGTCATTTGGAATTTCAACCTCTTCAACTGACATCTCCTTTTCTTCAACCGACACAACTTTAGGAGCTTCAGTCTCCATAAGTGTTTTTGTATGATGCACATCAGGAGGAATCTGAGTATCCTCAAATATAACCTCTTCGGACCAAATGGAATGTCTTCTGCATGCTCTTCTTCAGAAACAACATCAATCATGTTCTTTAATAGAACTTCCTTCAGAATTCTCTCAGTTTCTTTTGAAACTTCTTCTGTCTTTCCCAACATAAGATTGTTTATCCTTGACTTTCTCTTGAATTCTCTTTTTGCTTCCTTCAATATTGACTGCATTTCCATAATTGACATTACTGGACTTAGATTAGCAAGAATTCACTCTCTCATATCCTCATCTTTAGTTCTAGCACTGACTCTCCTCATCTCCAAAATTTCATACAATTCCTTAGGAAACTATGCCATTATTTCAACAAGAGTCATTTTGAAATTGTTCAAATATTTTATTGTAGCCTCCTCAAGGACTCTTTAACCAACAGTATCAAAAGTACCATACACTTCACATAAAGGCTTGAGATTTCCATCCTTAATTATACCTCTTTCAACTTCCTCTATAGAAATACCTGGTTTCTCAGGCTTTATCTTCTTCTTTGCTTTCACCTTTTCATTAGAGGGCTTGTCCTTACTGACTGTTTGAGTTCCCATATGCTTTATTTCTCTAACTTCTTCATTAGATTCTGTCTCCACATCTTCTAAGACAACTGCATACACTCTTGTGCTTTTATCCTTCTTCTTCTTACGAGATGCCTTGACTTGAGCTTTTGTAGGGGCTGACTTCTTTGCATGACCATATATAGGTGCAGAGCTCCTTGTTGATCTAGTTCAGGCAGTGGATGCTTCAGGACTAGCAGATTCAGTTTTAGCAAGCTCTTTTCCTTTTTTGGCATCTTTTTGATCTCTCTTCCTTCTGGCTTCTTGCACTGCTTCTGCAGATATGCCCATACTTTATGTAAATAATTCCACTTATTTCCTTACTCTTTGAACTATCATTGGCTTCTTTAACTACTCATGGACTTGCATGTCCTTTTTTGCATATGTTCCAAACCTTTCTTCTGCTGGATCCACAGGCTTACTTAACAAATGTTGTGCATATAGTTCCAAGATTCCTTCCTCAACTTCATATCCCATTGGCATAATCCAAACAGTTATGGAATCAACTGCTTCCATTAAGCATTGATCAATATCCATCATTAAAAAAATTGTGTCCTTATACTTCTCAACAATAGAAGTAGGAATCCTTTCCCTTGCTTGCATTACTTCCTAAAAGTTCTTGAGATATCCCTAGATTGCAATTTTCTTGACTTGACTATCACAAGGTTGAATAACATGTCTCTAATTTGAAGAGCTACATGCTTATCACCTCTTTTCTAGAACACTTTCTCGACTCCTGGAACTTCATTCATGAAATAAAAGAATAAAAACAACAACAGATTACCATATTTAAAAGAGTTCTTCTTGTATTTCTTTATCTTTCCAAGATTCTCCATAAGCTAACTTCGAAGCAATTTGCACAAGTCATATTCTGCATTCTCCCTTACCATCTGATAAGTTGCATATATGGTAGTACCAGATACAAAATTTCCTCTGTTGGAGTGATATATCTTATAACCAATGACCATTGAGGAAAATTTCACATCCACATCGGTGATGCTATCAATTGTCATTGCTCTTCTATCAAATGTTGAACCAGTCGCATTAGTGATTGTCTGATTCTTTACATAATTCAAAATCGGCAAACCACCAGAAGAATTTAGACCTGTAATAGCTCTTATAGATTCTTTTGATATCTTGAAAGGTTGATTCAACCACATAAATT
>VDFB02272091.1:0-12816 GCA_007258455.2 Sequoia sempervirens | reverse complement strand
CATGGGAATCTTAACTAGCTTATGATGGACTTTATTATTTCATAGAGTGCCTATTTCAGGATAGGGAATTATTGGGACACAATTGAAGGTAACACTTTTAATTTTTTGTTTCAATAATGGTTGGTACTTAGGTTTGCAATTTCATTTAATCCTATGTCAATCTAGGGTGTAAATATGTGAAGGGAATAATGATTGTTTGATCAAGGGTCGACGATAGTAAATTGAGTATAATGAATTTTATTGAACAAATGAGTTATAGAAACTAGAATCATATTTGATAATTTATCCTAAATCTGCTTGAGGAAGGTTTCAACTACAAAAACTATCTACTACATGAATAGAAGTTGTCTGCTATAGAACAAAAGGTACTCTATTATAAAAAATAAATCTATAACTTACTCAAAACATACACAAATATATATAGGGGTGTGTGCAAGAAGTTGAGTCCACTTTTTGGGTGTTTTCCTTGATTTTTAAAACTTGTGACATTTGACCTTAAAATTTGAAGCACTTAGAGACGAAATCTTTAAAAAATAATTCATCATAAAATATAGTACTCAGAGTCTAGTTTCCAAATATATAATTTATTTCAATACCCAGATGATAAAAAATGATTTTCAATAGGCATTTTTAAAAACTATTGTTTAAAAGTCACTTTTTTTGTACCATGCCATGCACATGTACGTCATCCATATTTTGACCTAAATAATCATATTTTTCTAAATCCTTTTGGGAAAAGATTTGTAACTTACTGAAGCACATTTTCAATATTTTTTATTATTTTTTTTTTGTTAAATTTTTATTGGCCATATTTGTTGTTTTGAAAAATCATCATGTATGTCACACATAAGATGACCTAAATTTATCATTTTTTGATTTTTTTTCAAATTGAAAAGAATTGTCTAAAGTACGTTTTGGTGCAATTCGTTTTACAAAAAAATATTTTAATAAAAAGTTATTAAAATACTAAAAACCCTGATATTTCAAGTTTATGGACTAGTTTCATCATAAATTAATTGAAAAATAGAAAAAACATTTCAATTGTAAAAAAAATTACATATTTGGAATCTGCACTATCTCATCTATAATGGGTTTTAATTTTGTCAAAAAATTCTACAAAATAGGTCTTCAGACATATGTCCAAAGTTACTATTTTCTGGTGACATTGCCATGACCTTCAAGTTGTAGGTCAAACTAGGTCCAAAGCTTAGGTTCAGGTCCCCAAGCCATTTCCCAAACCGAAAAACAAGCCAAAAACTCGAATACTCGACCGATTCTCGTGAGTCTAAAAAAAAAAATTACAAATCTATAATTTACACCTATATCTTATACAAGTAATAATTACAAAACAACAACCATAGAACAATTATGCAAGGAATGATTTACAAAATATAAATAAAATAACATATAAATAACAACACTTTATCCGGGGAAATGTGTAACTTCAAAATGACCTTTGGCATAATGGATATTAATTATCTAGATTTAATTTACAAATGGCTTATCCTATAGTTCTTTTTTGCTAATCATATCCCTATGGAGTTGGCATCATTGGGAATGACTGCTAAAGTGTGTAAATGTCAATTTGCTTTCATTACTCCTTATTATCCCAGATGGCAGAGAAATGATAGTTTTACAAAGGGTAAATTCACTGGCGAGCAGTCATTTTTTCGGCTAACTTTATTTCTTTGGGCCTATTTCTGTGTGTTGTGGGTTGCGATGGGAGGAGATAGAGTGAGAACCAAGCCTAATAATTGCGAGGAGTTTCATAGGGACCCCATCACTTGGCACATCTATAAAGAGGGTGGTTTGGCACCGCTTTTAGAGAATCTTGTGGGCCACAATCATAGGTTGTCGACCCAGTTTGTTGGTTCGTGGAAGGATAGGTGGGTCACCATGGGTGGCATCTTGTTTGAGGTGAATGAGGAGGTAATTGGAATGGCAACGAGTCTCTCTTGTGATGGAAAGAAATACAAAAAACACACCAAAACGCAAGACTTGGAGAGTCTCAATGCCTTCTTCAAGGATGACGAGGAGCTAGTTTGAAAGCAGTTTGGTTTTGACCGTGAGGCATTACCAAAACCATGGGACAAGGTGTGTCTTTCTATTATGAAATATGTTACTTTAGAAGGTCATTTCAAGGTGTTTTATTTTTACCATTTGCCACTGTTAAACCACCTTCAACACAAGATGACCCTCAACTTTCCATTTTTTCTGCTCACTTCTCTAGAAAGTTCGGTTAAAGACTCCCTTGAGGCTGTCACTCTCAACTTGGATGATTTGCCCCCCTTACCACTACATCAAGGCCTAATCTTTAGGTTCTATCAATTTCATCTAGCCTTGTGCCCGCCCAAACCTATCGTTGTTGTGTGTGTTGAGGAACTAGAACCCCTTGATGTTGCCCCCATTAATCCTTCCCCCACTGCTTCAAAGGGTTCTAAGAGGAAAACCCTCATTCCTAAAATTGAACCCATTACGGAACTTAAGCCTAAACGCCCATCTAAAAATAAGAAAGGTGCGGTTGGGTTGGCCTAGTCTAAAGCGACGACTGGGTTATGTGAGCTAAAAATTAAACCTATCAGGAAGGACAACAAACCCATTGCTAAGAAGAAGTGGAAAAAAGTGTCTCTAGGCCAGGTGGACTTGTCGGCCACTGACAGCGAAGGGAGAAGCGTTGAGGAAAAAAACTCTAAGGGAGACACCATGGTGGCTATGAGATTTGAGGTGGGGATGAAACAAACTAGTGTGAGGAGGTCCCATAGATTGGCGAAGAACAAAAAAGGTGCCTCGGTGGATGAGATTTCTAGTGATTCGGAGCAGACGGGCAGTAGGACTGAAGGCAAAAAAGACACTATCGAGGAGATGGAAGAAGGGTTTGTGGAGGGCCCTAGTAATTTCCTTGACATGAACCGGATGCTTAAGGAGGACTCCACTCACTCCTTTTATTCCAGATTTGGCAGGGAAGAGGAGATCTAGAGTAGGAAGGGCAAGAATGAGGACCCTAGTGTGTTGCAGGAATGAGTTACTAAATTTGAGTGAAAATTCAATTCCCTGGCTTGGTTCACTATTAAAATGATTCAAAAATATGTTGTCACTCTGCCTGATGTCATCAAGGAGGAAGTAGATAATAATATTGTTGGGGAAGGTCCCAACTATATTAGGGACAATGTATTAAACCTCCTGGTTAAGAAATGGGAAAATGTAGATAGTTAGTGTTCAGGTTTGGGTGGTGCTAGAGTTTTGTTGTTAATGTTTTGTGTCTGTGTCCTATTTCTATTATTTTTTATTATAGAATTTTTGATAATGTTTTGAACTAAGCTTCCTTTTTGGCCCTGAGGGCTCTCTGTGTAAAGGGTACAACACCCTGTAAATGTTGCTTATATAATAAAAAACAACACTTTAAATACAAAAAAATAGGAAAAGATCACTAGGAATTCCTAGAGTGGACCTCCTCATGGTCTACTAGGTGACATAATAAATCATAGAAAACTTCTTGATTTGAATAGGTAGATTATATTTCTTGTATTACTAAATATGTCTTCTAAACTATACATCACTTATGCTATAGTTGTTATAGCTTACGACTGATAACAAATTAGATATAAAAATATATAGAGAGTTATGTTGGAATTTTGGCCCATAAAGCCAAAATATAACTATAGAAATTGATTTGGCATATGGCCATAATATCATACCAACAATAAGAAAAAACTAACAAAGGTCTTTGGTGTGTATCTATAAATATATAAAAATACAAACATGATTTTGACAAGATGTATTATAATCCAAAACAAAGATTTTCAAGGCAATAGTCCTCTCAACACAACCCACATAATGTCTTTTGCTTTAGGTAATTCATTCAATCTATTTCATCTATTCAACCAAATTAAACAGTACTTTTAAAAATTGATATCTAAAGCATATTTTATCCTTCAAAAAATATATTAAATGATGTCATTTTATATAAAATATTAATGGAAAAAGTGGGGATTTAAGGTGAATATTAAATAGGTAGACTTAGGCATTCAAGGAATTAAGGTTATCAAGATCCAATTAGGTTTTTATCCCATCAAAAATAATGAAAATTTGGGCATCCATGTTGAGTGAGTCAAACTAGAGGTTGCAAGTGTGATTATGATTTAATATTGATAGTAGGTTGTAAGGAATCCTTGAGGGTGCCATTAGAAATTGTGTCCAAGTTGAGTGTCATCCTTTTATAGGTTTTCCACATGGCTTGGAAAATCATTTTTGGTTTCTAGATTATTCATTTATCTATAAATTGGTACTTGTGAAAGTTTTTTGAGTATGAGAATGTGTAGGTACATAGGTACTATTGAAATACTATTAAAATCATTTCAAGTTAATTGCTAGTTAAATAATCCTATAAAGAATTTTATTGAAAGTGTGTTGTAGTCTTGTTTTGGATTTGAAAATACAATGTGTAGGTTTTGGAGTGTGGCATTTTTCTTTTGAAAGGGTTTTCCCCACATAAATCATTGTGTTATGGTATTATTGGGTGAATATTTTGTAATCAACTAACTGATTACAAAATGGTGATATTAGCCACAATATAGTGAGATTAAATCTCTCCTTTTAGAAAGGGGAGGCTCCCTTCTTATTGTTAACTAAAAGTAACTAGTAATTAACTAAGCTTATGTACACTACAATTATCCATGGGGTGTTTCCATTCATCCTATTCTCTTGTTTCAGAATAGATGTATTCTCTTACAAAATTACAATGATAATCTTGTGACAATTACAACATGTAATTAATTGTAAAATACTAGTTGGAGCAATCATAACCGATATCTAATTTAGTTAGACGAAAGAATAACTAGAATGATACCGACAAGTGTTTATAGCAAGAAAAACCACAAAAGCACAAAGTATTTTGTTATTTTTTATGATAATCTGAAAGTAAAAAGGTGTGATATATGTTGCAGCCCAAAGTCTCCAACATATGCCACAATAGGATCAAATAAATGAAGATGATAACTCGCAACCCAAAGTCTTCAAATTATCTCCAAATTACACACATAAACATAAATTCCAAATATAATATTACAACTAAAAGACCTCAAAATCAGATTTGGATTACCTCCATATGATTCGCAAGCACTCGTGTGATGGAGTCCTCGATATTGATATGTGATTTTCTATTATTATCCAATATCACTTTTAAGTCATCCAAAATCACTTGAAAATCCACTAATTTATCAACGAAAGCTAATGAAAAAGCTTCAAACTCAATATTGGTATGAATTGGTGAAGTCAAATCTTCTATAACTACATCTACGAGAAGAACCTTTTGATCGTCATCAAGTATTTACAAAGGAAGTTCCCCAATCTTGACAATGATATATGATCCTTTGTCATTGCTTATCTCCTGAGCTTCTTGTAAATCTTTGATTAATTCATTAATGACATCTCTTTTGAGTTTCATTGCTTCCTGAAATGCTACGAACATCTTTCTTGTGGGGATCACCCCATTTTCCACTAACACATCTAGCTTGAAATCCTTCAATTTGGTCCAAGCTTCTAGATCTTTCTCTATCAACTACAAATTTTGAGATAATACATCAAGTGTCTAGTTCAATTTTGACTTGACATTTTCCATATTGTTGATCAATTCAATGGAAGATTTCAATAGTTGTGTGCCTTGTGACATTATCTTGTCTATCCATGCACTATTAACCATACCTTTCACACCAATCCTTTCATCCTTTTGAATTGCAACATCATCCACACTTGTTGTAATAGGTTTGATGGACTTAGAAGATTGATTTATCTTTTGAAGTATGAAAGTGACTTGTTCCACCTTGATCTTCAATTGATCCTTGATAATTTTATCCCTGCCATATTTTTCAATCAAAGAAGCCATTGTTGCTTGCAAGTCCTCCTTTGCACTCTCATGTGTTTTCTTTCCTAGTTCAATTATGGTGATCACATAATCCGACCCTTCAACTTCTTCAATAGTTTTATCCAAAGGAGGTTGTGCCACTTCAACATACTTATAACCTAACTTGTCAAACATCACCCTCAAAAGGTTTTTGGCTTTCTTTTTAGTCTTGGTCTTTGTCGAAACAAGATGGCCAAAATCAAAGTCATTTAGGGAGACAACTTTTTTGTTCCTCTTGGGTGTTTGTGATGTCAACTATGGAGCGAGAGTGGAAGAACCTCCTTCTATACCCACCACCATCGTTATTGTTGATGGAGATAAACTTACAATAGCGATGGTTAGAATTAGTGGAGTTTGGGTCAAAACTACAACTGGGATCTCCACACTTGGCACATTAGGTACAAACTCAATCATGAATTTATCAAAATTTAATTATTTGGATACATCAAAGACTGGTGAAGAAAAACTGGGTAAAGAAGATAAAGGGCCAAAAAAAATTCAATATTATCATGAGGACTTAAAAAAATGGAGGATGTTGCTAATATGAAAAGAGATCATGTTCCCAGGCTTTTCACTGTGGAGAGGAATTCCTTGTAGATGCATAATGATGTAGGAGCATCCAGTGGTGTGAGGGCAATCTTGCATCACCCAAAAATATGATTTCCATTTATGTTCCTTTTGTTAGCTTTTTGTAGATGTTTTTGCATTTCTGGATACCCTTTTCGTCGAATAAGAGTTACCAACTTTCAGAACTACTTTTCTGCTTTTTTCTACTCAACTGCTATTTTTAGTAGGTGTGAATTTAAAGGCGTGGGAAGACATAAATTTATGGGAAGGTTCAAGATGGAAAAATAAGCACATTGGCGAAAGAATCAGGTCAAGATCATTCACAGTTTGAAAGTTATTCAAGTTTCAGTTTATGCTTTTTGCCCTGAAAAACCTTCCGAGTCCAATTTGAGGCACTCAATAGTCCCATATGGGCCCAAAAAATTTCAAACTAGTGGAGTGGGTTCTTAGCATGTTCTTCACTCTGAGACCTTTCCAACAGTTCAAACGGTTCAAAAAATGAAGCCCCAGATCAAAAGTTATGGCTTCCAGAAGTTGGCTGGTTTTTGGAAAATTGTCAATTTTCGAATTAGGATTCATTTTTGAATTTCAAATTGTAATTTTGGCACCAAACGGCCAAAAATCATAACTTGAATGTTGTTTTTGGCTCCAAACCAAAAATGGGCTATTTATGGGCTAGTTTCTGATTTTTGGGTAGCCTTTTTGGGGAGAAAGATCACATACTGCGAAAAGGGGAATTTTCTGTAGTTTATGTAATTTGCATGCATTGCAGAGCTCGAGGATTTGAGATCCTCTGCATGTAAGAGTTCTATATTTTTGAATAAAATATTATCCTCTATTATGTGAGTGTTATTCTGTGTCTCGGGTTAGCACCCTCGTCAGGTGGTATTAGAGCGGGTTTTCTTGAGTGTGTGGACAGATTGCCGATCGTGAGGCAGTTCACACCAGGACCGTGGTTGTGGGTTCAAGATATTCAAAATGCCTCCAAGAGTGATGTCTAGTAGGTGTGGTGGTGCCAAAGGTGGCAGAGGTGGCAGAAATGTTGGTGGAAGAGATCCATTGGTGGTTGAGGGTTTTTGAGCCCTTCAGAGACAAATTGATGCATTGCAGGAACAAATAAGAAGAGGGTTAAACCTGGGAAGGAGAGGAGAAAGCGAGGATGAAGAAGAGGTGGAAGATTCAGATGTAGAAGAGGAAGAAGAAGCGATTGATCAAGATCAAATGCGGCTAATAAGGGCCATTTCGAAGATCGAAAAAAGACCCAGAGTAGAAGTTCCCAGTTATTCCTGAAGTTTGAACCCTTAAGAGTTGATCGACTGGATCAACGAGTTGGAAGAGTATTTCGAGTATGAAGAAATAGAGGACCCAGATCGGGTTAAGTTTGCAAAAATGAAGTTGAAGGGCCATGCAAACATTTGGTGGAAAGAGGTTCAGTTGGAGAGAAATCAAGGACGAAAAGGCAAGATCGTCAGTTGGGATCACATGGTGGAGAAACTGGAGAAGTAGTTCATACCAGGGGACTATGAGTTAGATCTACTGAAGAAATTGCAAGGGTTGAAGCAAGGAAACAGATCTGTGAAAGAATACACAAAATATTTTTATAAGATGATCATCTGAACGGGCCATGCAGAGGCCAACAAGGAGAAGGTATCCCATTATCTTAATGGGTTACGACCGAGCATTCAAGAGGAGCTAAGCCTGGTCAGAATGACCACCATTGAGGATGCATAGCAGTTTTCTTTAAAAGTTGAGAAGCTAAACAAAAGATTTGATAGCAAGCAAAGAGGACAAGGAGGTCAAAGCGGAAGGAGTAGTGGAATATCTTTTGGAAGCCAAAATGAGGATGAAAGGAAAAATGAAGATGTGGGTACCAGCCGAAGCCAGAAGAATGATAACTTCTACCACCCTCGTGATCAAAATAGTGGCGATCAAAGAGGTAGAGGATGAGGAAGATTTGGACAAGGACTCGAAAGAGGTGGTTTCAGAGGAACTTGTTTCCATTGTGGTTAAGAAGGGCATCAAACCTATGAATGTCCACAACACCAAGGAAGGACATAAAAAATGCTGGAAGGTCGTGGAAGGGTTGCGCATGCACATGAGGAGGCTCAATCTGAGCATTCAGATGATTCTGAAAGGGGAGAAGCCTTAGTGGTTAGAAGATCCCTAGTGACTGAAGAGAAGGAGCTAGAACAGAGGAAGAATTTTTTCCGCACAAGGTGCAAGTGTGAAGACAAATGATGTGATGTCATTATTGACAGTGGGAGCACTGATAATCTAGTGTCAGAAGAGATGGTTATGAAGTTGAAGCTGAAGAGGGAAATACATCCACATCTGTATCAGATTTCCTGGTTGCAAAAAGACCACAAAGTTTTGGTCAATGAGCAGTGCTTGGTGAAGTTCAAGGTCAGAAGCTATCATGATGAGGTACTTTGTGATATCATCCCCATGGATGCATGTCACATGTTGTTGGGGAGGTTGTGGTAGTTCGATAGGCGAGCTGTACATGATGGCCATGCAAACACTTATTCCCTGATGAAGGATGGAGTCTGTCATAAGTTGAAACCCCTGAAGAAGGCCGAAGAAAAGGTATGCAGTGGTGCTAGAATTTGTTTTGTTGATGGAAGGAAATTTTTAGGAGGCATGAAGCATGAGCGTATGTGTTATGCATTGATTCCTAGAATGGATAAGGAAGATAGTGAGAAGGTGCCAATAGAAGTTTATGGGTTATTGAATGAGTTTCAGGATATTGTTTCTGATAACGTACCTGAGGGTTTACCACCAATGAGGAAGATCAGTCATCAAATTGACCTAATCCCTAGAGCTAGTTTGCCGAATAAGGAAGCTTACAGAATGACTCCTGCAGAAAATGAGGAGTTGAACAGACAAGTTCAGGAGTTGTTGAGAAAGGGTTTGATTTGAGAGAGTTTGAGCCCATGTGCAATACCTATAGTAATAGCACCAAAGAAGGATGGGGAGTGGAGGATGTGTACAGACTCTCAGGCCATAAATAAGATAACAATCAAGTACTGATTCCCCTTGCCAAGGATGGATGACCTGATGGACTGTTTGAGTGGAGCTAAGTACTTCACAAAGATTGATTTGAAGAGTGGATATCACTAGATCCAGATTCGAGAGGGTGATGAATGGAAGACCGCCTTCAAGATCAAGGAGGGCCTGTATGAGTGGTTAGTCATGCCTTTTGGGCTAACTAATGCACTGAGCACATTCATGCGGCTCATGAACGAGGTACTAAAAGAGTGTACTAAAAGAGTTTCTAGGAAGTTTTGTCATTGTGTATTTAGATGATATTTTTATTTTCAGTAAGACCTTGGATGAGCATTTAATGCATATTCTTAGGGTTTTTGAGAAGTTGAGAGAGGAGAAACTGTTGATAAATTTGAAAAAGTGTAATTTTTTAAAAGGAGTTAGTGTAATTTGGGGGTTTGTTGTCTCAAGCAGAGGGTCCCAAAATAAAATTTTAACCCGTGAGAAGGTGAAGGCTATTTTGGGAATGGTCTACCCTAAGAACCTACCATGTGAGATATTTCCATGGTTTGGCTAATTTTTATAGAAAGCTCATTAGAAACTTCAGTAGTATTTGTGCACCCCTAACTGAAACAATGAGAGAGGATAGAAAAGAGTTCAAGTGGAGCACTGAAGCAAGGAAGAGTTTTTATTTGTTGAAGTATAAAGTGACAGAGCAACTAGTTTTAGCCCTTTCGGATTTTAATAAGGTGTTTTAGGTGGATTTTGATGCTAGTGGTTGTTCCATTGGAGTAGTCTGAGCCAAGAAGGTGCTCCACTTCGTCTATTTCAAAGTTGAAAGTTAAATGATGCAAAAGCAATTGTGATATGATCAAGAATTTTATGCAATAGTTCAGGTATTAAAGAAATGGAGACATTATTTGTTGCCAAAGGAATTTTTTTTGTATACTGATCATCAAGCATTACAGTACCTGAGTAGTCAAGGAAAATTAAATTAGAGGCATATGAAATGGGTAAATTTTTGCAGAGTTATACCTTTGTTTTAAAACATAGGAGTGGGAAGTCGAATAGGGTTGCAGATTCCTTAAGTAGGAGGCAGACATTGTTGACGGAGATGCAAATTGAAGTGGTTGGGTTTAGTGAACTCAAGACATTGTATCCTGAAGATCCTAATTTTGCAGAGGTTTGGAAAGCTTGCCAGAAGCTTGTTACAATTGACAAGACGAAGTGGCTGGATTTCATAATCTAGGATGGCATTGTGTATTCTGAGGAGTTCCATGAGGGAGAACCTGATAAAGGAGAAGCACAATGGAGGAATGGCAGGACATTTTGGTCGATAGACCATCTACTATCGCGAGAATTATTGTTGGCCCCACTATCATAGGATGAAGAAGTTTGTGCAGAGTCAGTGTGGCATGTTAGATGGCTAAAAGGAGCAAGCCACAAAATAATCGGGTTGTAAATGTACTCACCTATACCCGTGAGAGACCATGGGAGGATATAACATGGACTTTGGTTCTTGGTTTTCCAAGGAATAATAACAAAGAGGGAATGATTCAAGATTTGTGGTATACGTAAGTTTTCAAGATGGCACATTTCCATCCCATGCCGAAGACCCATGATGCAAGTCCGCCATTGTTGACTTGTTCTTCAAAGAGAGGTGGCGAGGCTACATGATCCGGGCCAAAGTCATAGTCTCGCTAAATCATGACACAAAAATTTGTTGATACTTTTGGAGTGACCTTGTGGAAGAAGTTGAAAATAGAGTTGAAGTTCAATTCTACACACCATCCACAAACTGATGGGTAGACTGAGGTTGTGAACATAATTTTGGGCAACCTACTGAGATGCTTGGTAGGAGATAAAACCAAGGGATGGGACTTGATCTTACCCTAGGCAAAATTTTCTTACAACAATTCTGTCAACATAAGCACTGGTAGACCACCATTCCAGATTGTGTATGGAGGCAGTCCCAGGACTGCTCCAAAATCAAAGAAGATGGACCAAGAGAAGAAGACAAGTGTCGAAGCCAAAGACTTTGCATCACATCAAGAATATACATGAGGTTTAACATATTAACAAGATGAATATGCGCATAAGGCTAAGGCGACTTAAGCAGGAGGTATAAGGAGTTCTCGTGATTGGTGATTTTGTGCTTTTGACATCCAATTTGGAGGAAAGAAAGTTGCATCCAAAGTGAGACCCTATAACAAATTGAAGAGACACAAAGCCCTGTCCCTATAAAAATTTTGAAGAGGCATGATTCGTGGAATGCATATGAGGTGGAGCTTCCTTGGATGGAGCTCTACATTTCCCTTTGTGTTCAATATTTTGTGATTTGGATGTGAGTATCATGAAGGTGGAGTAGAGGGTTCAACAATGGAACAGTTGTGGCATTCCAACACCTTACTCTTAGAAGGAGGAGATTGAAGAAATCCTGATAGCCGGTGGGGAAGAAGTACTGTAAAATGTGCAGTATGAAGAATATCTAGTGAAGTGGAGAGGAAGGCCTGTGGAAGATTTACCCTGGCTGTCTAAGGCATAGGTTGACCGTTTGGGTTTTCGTCAACCATCTGAGACGTGACGAGGTCACTTCTCAAATTACCCTGGGTGTTTGATGTAGGAGCATCCAGTGGTGTGAGGGAAATCTTGCATCACCCAAAAATATGCTTTCCATTTATGTTCCTTTTGTTAGCTTTTTGTAGATGTTTTTTCATTTTTGGATACCCTTTTTGTCGAATAAGAGTTCCCAACTTTTAGAATTGCTTTTCAGCTTTTTTTGCTCAAATGCTATTTTTAGCAGGTGTGAATTTAAAGGCATGGGAAGACAAAAATTTATGGGAAGGTTTAGGACGAAAAAATAAGCACTTTGGAAAAAGAATTAGGTCAAGTTCATTCACGGTTTGAAAGTTATTCAAGTTTCAGTTTCTGCTTTTGCCCTGAAAAACCTTCTGAGTCTAGTTTGAGGCACTAAATGGTCCCGTACATGCCCAAAAATCATTTAAACCAGATAAGCTGGTTCTTACCACGTTCTTCATTTTGAGACCTTTCCAACGGTTCAAATGGTTCAAAAAATGAAGTCCCAGATCAAAAGTTATGGCTTCTAGAAGTTGACTAGTTTTTGGAAAATTGCCAATTTTCAAATTAGGACTCAATTTTTGAATTTCAAATTGTAATTTTGGCACTAAACCGCTAAAACTCATAACTCGAACGTTGTTTTTGGCTCCAAACCGAAAAGGGGCTATTTATGGGCTAGTTTCTGATTTTTGGGTAGCCTTTTTGGGGAGAAAGATCGCATACTGGGAAAAGGGGAATTTTCTGTAGTTTCTATAGTTTTCTATACTTTGCATGTATTGCAAAGCTCA
>VDFB02272090.1:0-131481 GCA_007258455.2 Sequoia sempervirens | reverse complement strand
TATTCAAGTTTCAGTTTCTGCTTTTGCCCTGAAAAACCTTCTGAGTCTAGTTTGAGGCACTAAATGGTCCCGTACATGCCCAAAAATCATTTAAACCAGATAAGCTGGTTCTTACCACGTTCTTCATTTTGAGACCTTTCCAACGGTTCAAATGGTTCAAAAAATGAAGTCCCAGATCAAAAGTTATGGCTTCTAGAAGTTGACTAGTTTTTGGAAAATTGCCAATTTTCAAATTAGGACTCAATTTTTGAATTTCAAATTGTAATTTTGGCACTAAACCGCTAAAACTCATAACTCGAACGTTGTTTTTGGCTCCAAACCGAAAAGGGGCTATTTATGGGCTAGTTTCTGATTTTTGGGTAGCCTTTTTGGGGAGAAAGATCGCATACTGGGAAAAGGGGAATTTTCTGTAGTTTCTATAGTTTTCTATACTTTGCATGTATTGCAAAGCTCAAGGATTTGAGATCCTCTGCATGTAAGAGTTCTATATTTTTGAATAAAATATTATCCTTTATTCTATGAGAGTTATTCTATGTCTCAGGTTAGCACCCTCGTCACATAAAGACCTTAATGCTCTGATTAATCTCAACAAGGAGAAGCTTGAGTCCTCTGCTGAAGGTTTGGCGTTCCTGAATGCAAAAGCTAGGGAATGGACTGGGCATTCCTTGTTTAATGAGCCGGTGAACCAGGATGAGGGTGAGGACGTTTGCAAGGGTATGTAGGCTCTTGACTTGGAAATAGGGCTGAGCGTTCATACTTAGAGCAAAAAAAAAAGAACAAGGTGGTGTCGAGGCAGGATGTTGAAGAGATCATGGAAATGCACAATAAGGTGATAGCTAAGGATCTGGAAGTAGCTAGAATGTTAAAGGAACTTCTTTGTTTGCTTATATTTTTGTCCTCTTTTGTTTTATTTTTTGTATCTTTGGTTGTTGTGTGTTGATGGTATGTTGATTGTTGTTTAATCAACCTAGTTTTTTGTGTTGGTGGGGCAACTTATTTGCTTTATCTTTGTTGCCTTTTCTTTTGTACAGGGTTTCAGGGCCCCTTCAACACCTATTTTACACTAATAAAAAACAAGTGTTGATACCAAGAAACCCATAAAAGAACAAAGTATTTTGTTGTTTCTTATGATAATATGAAAGTAAAAAGGTGTGATATATGTTGCAGCCTAAAGTCTCCAACGTATGCCACAATAGGATCAAATAAATGAATATGACAACTCACAACCCAAAGTCTTCAAATTATCTCAAAATTACACACACAAACACAAATTCCAAATACAATATTGCAGCTCAAAGACCTCAAAATTAGATTTGAATTACCTCTTAAAACATATGATTTTACACCAAGATTCAATCGTGTATAAGAGAATGTAATAGTAAAGACATACAAGAATAATCCCAATACACAAAAAACTTGATCCAAGGCAAAGATTGGATACCAACTTGCTTCTTTTATTGATTGAATCTTGATTTACACTTCAAAAACAAAGTTTCAATGTGCTCTTCAATTTTTCAATGTTTCACTTCATAAGCTAAAAGGTAATATTTACAAAAAAGCTCCCTCTTATTTATAGAGAGAAGCCAAGAGCAAAAAAAGGAAATATATAACTACTTTGACTTATTCAAAGGAAGAGTTTGATTTGATTTGGGACTACACTCCTCATACACTAATTGAAAAATTACAAAATACATGTAAAATGTCATCTACAAATTACAAACTACATAAAGAAAACTTGAGAAATAAACTAAGTATCAACAAGCATGTTTTTCTATTCAACATTCTTCTCTAGGAAATCTTTTTATTTCTTCAATGCGGCCTAAAATTTAGAGTCATTGGGCCTAGTTGTATTGTTGGAGATGGTGAACATTTGTGTGATGGAGTCCTTGATACCGATACATGCTTTTCTATGCTTATCTAATATCACTTTTAAGTCATCCAAAATCACTTGAAAATCCACTAATTTGTCAATGGAAGCTAATGAAAAAGCTTCAGATTCAATATTGATATGAATTAGTGAAGTAAACTCTTGAATAACTACATCCACGAGAAGAACAATGATATATGATCCTCTATCATTGCTCATCTCTTAAGCTTCTTGTAAATCTTTTATTAATTCATTGATGACATCTCTTTTGTGTCTCATTGCTTCCTAGAATGTAATGAACATATTTCTTGTGGGGATCACCTCATTTTCCACCAACACATCTAGCTTGAAATCCCTCATTTTGGTCCAAGCTTCTAGACCTTTCTTTATCAACTACAAATTCTAAGATAATACATCAAGTGTCTGGTTCAATTCTAACTTGACATTTTCCATATTGTTGATCAATTCAATGGAAGACTTCAATAGTTGTGTGCCTTGTGCCATTATCTTGTCTATCCATACAATGACAACCCTGCCTTGCATACCAATCCTTTCAGCCTTTTGAATTGCAATATCATCCACACTTGTTGTATCAGGTTCGATGGACTCAGAAGATTGAATTATCTTCCAAAGTATGGAAGTGAGTTGTTCCACCTTAATCTTCAATTGATCCTTGATAATTTTATCCTTGTCATATTTTTCAATCAAAGAAGCCATTGCTCCTTGCAAGTCCTCCTTTGCACTCTCATGTTTTTTCTTTCCTAGTTCAATTATGGTGATCACATAATATGACCCTTCAACTTCTTCAATAGTTTTATCCAAAGGAGGTTGTGCAAATTCAACATACTTATAACCTAACTTGTCAACCATCACCCTCAAAAGGGTTTTGGCCCTCTTTTTAGTTTTGGTCTTTGCCAAAACAAGATGGCCAAAATCAAATTCGTTTAGGGAGACAACTTTTTTCTTCCTATTGGGTGTTTGTGATGTCAACTATGGAGGGAGAGTGAAAGAACCTCCTTCTATACCTACCACAATGGTTTTTGTTGATGGAGTTGAACTTACAATAGTGGTGGTTAGAATTGGTGGAGTTTGGGTCAAAACTATAACTGGGATCTCCACACTTGGCACATTAGGTATAGACTCAGTCATGAATTTATCAAAATTTAATTATGTGGATACATCAAAGACTGGTGAAGACAAATGGGGTAAAGAAGATAGAGGGCCAAAAACATTTTCAATATTATCATGAGGACTTTCAAAAATTGACCCACTAGTGGGTGATGAATGAATTGATTGTACAAACACAATAGGAGTAATAGAAATAATGGAAATAGAAGTTAAAGATTGTACACTTGAGACAATAGGGGGAGAAGGAATTTGTACCATAGTAGTCATAGGAGAAGAATAAGGGGGAGAATCTTCTGGTGCAAACTCCAACTGAGAATTGATAGGAGATTCTTGTGATTCTTTAGTTGGATTCTCTTCTTCACATTCCTCAAACCGAGTTGATGTTCCTTTATTTTCCTTATTATTTTCTCCTCTCATTGTGAAGATAAATTTAGGTACCTTGTTGGTATTTGGAGCATCATCCTTATTCTTTGTCCTTAATTCTCCTTTCTTACTGATAGGCCTTTCTGTACTCTCCTCTTCTGATCCTATGTTAAAATATTTCAACTTAATTCCCTTATTCTGTAGCCAAACATTGGTATTTGCAAGAGTCAGTTAGAACCTCTCTCTTGTTGAAATAATTTCTTTTGAAACCATTGGATTGGCGGAAGAGAGGTACCAACAATCTTGTTCTCCTCATATGTAGAATCTAGAGTATCACCTTCTTCTTCCATACCACTAGGAATGCCCGCAAGATAAACAAAATTATTTTCTCTAAGATAAGTTGATTGTAGTCTAGCTTCCTTACATCTTCAACAGTCATGCACTTAGCCCATATTTCCTCAATTATGTGCACATAAGTGTAGCTCTTTCTAAGCCTGTCTTTCATTCCCCTGTAGTTGAAGTCATTCCTCTTTTTGTACATTTTCATTGTTACCCATTGCATCTTAATATCCATGGCTTTGGCTCTGGGAGAAGTAGTGATATAATATCCTCCAGTAGTTAGAGGAAACTTATATCTGACTTTATGTGATTCAACTTTGTTTCTATATACTACCATAATTTTCGTGCATAATTCCATGAGTATAATTTTATCACTAGGATATTTGGGTAGCATATATGGAAACTCATAAAAGCACCCAACCCTGATGTATGTGAAGGTAGGAAACTATAGGAACATACAACCAAATTTTTTGACTAGTTCCCAAGCTTCGTTTGACGCACTTTTCTTCTCAAGTTCCTTGTTAAACATGCACATGTAGGAATAGAAAAAGGCATCATTAACTCTCCTAAAATGTTTGATGCTTTGCTTCAAATTCAATTGAGAATAATATTCATTTACAAGAACTTTTCTCCTGTCACCTTCTAAAGACAATCTCAGAAAATACCTCATAGAGGCACCGACATACACCAGATACAAAGTCATGTAAAACTTCAATGAACCTTGGAAAGATGTTCACAAATAGCATCATTGATTTGCTTTCCCCAAAATATTTTTTGTTGACCTTTCTTTATGAGATAGATATAGTGGTACATCCATTCTTGGAAAGTGGTGGATGTTGGGAGTCCATTAATTATATTGAGAAGAGTTATCAAATCATTCACCTCCTCAATGAACTCACTGTGGTGGAGGTTCTTAGGCCACCTTTCGATAGTATGCCTAGTAGTCTTGAGCCATCGGACATTGATGGTATTTTTACACTTAGTAGAATTATTGTCATAAAAGGTGTTTGATGCCTCCATGGTGAGGTCAGCATATTGATCAATGCTTGGGCATCTGAATTTTTTTCAAGAAATCTTCATCAAGCCTTATGATCACTTTCTCATTTGCATCTGTAACACTCTTAGTTTCCTTGTTGAAATTACAACTGTTGCTTATACAAATTTAGGATTGTGGTTTGACACCAAAAATAAGGAAACGAAGTGAATATCACTCTCAAGAACACACTTCATACTTGAATCAACTGGTTAATTGTTTACCCTCTCCAAGAATTTAGACATATCCACATGTCCAATCTCAGTATCTCTGATGTGATCAACATTAGATTTGATTCAAGTCATTCGAATCACACCCTGGAATTTGTATATCATGTTCTTCTTTTTTGGAGAAGGATCGAACATCTATGAAGAAAAAGTTGCAAACATGAAGGTCAAAATTCTACAGTGTTAGAGAAATTTTAGTGCCATGATTGTGAAATTGTGAATTTTTTTTTGCAATTTTACATATTTGATGTGTTGGTATGTAGCTCAGAGAAAACTCTCTAAACTACAGGGGAATTACATCATTGGATGCAAGGTCAAAAAAATTCTCCACCTTTGCATGAGGGTACAATAGAAAGATGCAGTTTGGAGAAAATTCCCCAAACTATAGTTTTGGGTAGATAAAAAAGTAAGTGCAAATTAGGGAATTTTTCCTGATCTATATGTGGGGTAGAATGACTTGGTATAGATTGGGAAAAATTCCTTGACTTGCACTTGTGTAAGTGCAATGGTATGCTCTTCAAGAAAATTTCCACATGGGGTATATCATGTGGGATGTAGCGCGGGAAAAATTCCCCACACTACACTTGTGGGGGTGGCAAAGTGTTGTTTGGGATTTTTTTCATCTAACTACACACAAAGGTATGGTTGGTGTTATGTAGAAAAAATCTCTTGCGCAACACAAGGGCAGGGTTTGTGAATGTTATTAAGAGAAAAATCTCTGAATATCATTGTTATGTGTATGTGATGAGGGTTGGCGAATGTTTTGGAAATGGATAGGTGACTTGGATTTAGGGATGATGGTTTATGGAAAATTCCTTGAATGCCACCCTAAATTAGAAGTTGAGTTGCTTGGGGTTTTTTCGTTGACCAACACAGGTATGAGAAACATAGACCAAAACCCAAAAAATACATGAAAAAAAATGAAAATCCATAAACATTGAAGACATGGAGCGAAACAATATATAACCAAAAACCCAAAAACCCTAATACGGTAAACATAAACAAAACTTGACAAAAACGAAGGAGAATAGGAAAAACGAGAACAACATACCTCAAAATATGAAGGTGTAAAAACTTAGCCAAATCCTCGTGAAAACACGACACAATAACAATGATGAGCAACTAGGAAGTAGGAACACATGAACGACGAAGAAATGAAAATAGAATAAAAATTAAAACTGGTTAAAAATATTTAAAGTCGACATTAAAATCAACCATTAATGTCGAACATGTGAATATAGGAGTGTAGTCCTGAAGAAATTCTTCGTGACTACATCTTAATATGCAAATTATAAAAGCATGATTAAAAAAAAAACACCAACTCTTGAAATTTTGTTTTTTGCAAATTTTCAAAAGGTAAAAGGGTGATCCAATCAAAATGACTTTTTGAGGGATCAGACTATGCATGAGAGCAATTGAAATTTGCCTCGATATGCATTCTTAGAGGATGTGGGCTACAAAATGACCAAGTTTCGTAGGGGTTATCCCACGAATTGAGTGAGCGAAATTCAAGGATAATAGACATCATTATTTATTTATTTATGTATATACTTCTCTACTTTCTATAATTATTTTAAATAAGATTTTAAGTTATTTGAACATCATTCCCTTCAAGATTAGTGTAGGAAGATATTTCCACACACCTTGCTTCCTTCCACATGTTTCTCCATTAACAACATTGTAGCTACCTAAAAATTCTAATACCATAACTAATTATTAAAATATAATTTAGAAATTCTTAGAGGGAGAATATATTTTCTAAAATCAACTAGAAAATGAAGGCTTGACTATTTATTGCAAGAAGAAAGTGTAAATATGAGTTTTGAACTACTCCATAATTACAACATTTTAGTTAAATGTTCTTGTATAATTAAAATAAAATTGAATGATGTCCTACTATTTTTATGTTTAATTTTTATAAATGAAGAAAATACAAATTAATTATTAACATAAAGTGAAATTCATAAGACTTTTGAGATCAATTATTCACTCAACATATTGGGATGAATTGACAGTTTTACAAAAAAAATTAATTATCCTTTCATAATGTTTATAATTGGAAATAAAATAATTATACTATTACAAAGCCAAATATCTAGTTACAATGGAATGGTGAAAATAAATGTTTTCACAACAATAATTACAAAATAAAGCAAACATAAGTAGAATGTACAAGTTCTAAAGATGATTCTATAACTCAAAGAGAGTCTCGGCCTCATACATCAACACTTAGCATGAGCATCCTCACAACACATTGTCGTCCAATACAAAGACGACATGAAAAGTATAAAATATGCAAAATTTAATCTTACATACACAAAAACAAAAATATCAAACTCAAATAGTATGAGAAATGCTTATATACTAAAAATGACAACACAGTTTAATTATTGAAATAAAAATCAAATGAAAATAAAGGTATGGAAAGATAGAACCAAATTTCCACTTATCCTTCTTCAATGGAGAACCTGCACACACAATAGAAAGAAAAAGTTATTTTTGGTTTGGTTGTTTAGGGGCTTGCTTCATTCAAACCCATGTTTCAATATTATTACTTTCATGAGATCCAATATTTTGATATATATTGAAAAATATGTAAATGATGTAATGAGAATTGCTATGAGAAAAGATATAAATAGATTAATAATAAGATATTAAAATGTAATGCATTCAAATGTTAATATGAGAGAAAATACAGTGATAATAAAGAACAAGATCACTTTCAAGCTTTGAAGGATCCTCAAAGGTGATTCGTTACTTAAATTATGTTGCTAAGAAAGAGATATAATGACATGCAATGTAAGTAGTAGCTTATTATTCTTTTAATGGTGAACAATGTAGTTGCTTCAAAAATTGCTTCAACTAGAGTATGTGTGAGAGTTAGGGCATGTGTGTGTGAATCCAAGAGAAAGCCTCTCTTCCAAAATGAGTCAAGTTAATTTTTGTTCAATATGACCACATTTAGGGCCATTACATACAAAAAAATTGTGGGAAGGTAATGATACAATGTCCATTAGATCAAAACAAATTGTAGGATGATAGTGTGTCACACAAAAATCTGTATGAAAATACTCCCTTTCATAATAATTCAGACATAGATTGAGAATAGCATAGAATTAACAAAAAATACATGATTCATATGTTAAAATTTTGAAATTAAATGATTTATATCAAAAAGATAAAGAGAGGGTGTTGTACAGTGTAAAATTGCAAAGGTATGCAATTTATGACAATATAAGATTCTACAATTTCTCTATGTAAAAGAGCCTCTAAAATACTTATAATTGGAATAGGTGGTAAATGAGTGACTAATTGGGAGATTGCTAAAAAGGTTAAGCCCTAGATATGGTATTTAGACCTTAGTAGGTAGTCAAATTGAAAATGGAGATGAGAGAGTGGGCTCTTAATCCTATAAGCATGAAATAAATATCTATAAAGGTTATTACCTTAGGTCTATAAAAATTATAGCATCCTAATGTGTATGAAATGTAAAATTTGGGATATTTAGAATCAAAATATGCTATGGAAACAAGAAAATACAAAATTATAAAAGAAAAGGGAAGGAGAAAGTACAATGAACCAATCCTTGAAAATTTAGAGAGCTTCATGATGACAATGTTGAATTCTCACAAGATTAAAGAATTATGGTAGGATCTTAGAATGTTGTAAAGTGTTATAGAAAATTGGAAGAGTCTAAATGGGAAGCAAAAAAAACATTTCTTTTTAAGTATGAAGAGGAAAGAGGAATCTCTTTTTAAAATCTAAATAATCCAAAAGGCTATTTTTGGCAAAGAAGTCAAGAAAGGGCTATTAGAAACCTGATGATCTAGTTAGTTGATGGTAACAAGCAAATGGAGGTCTAAAAGACATGATTTTTTCCATGAAACAAATCTCATATAGTAATATGGTCACATGATATTAGCATGCTTACATAAATTTATTCACACTTATTCTATTGTCCAAGAAGAAATGAATATAAAAAATTACAAGATGGACACATTAGACATAACAACATTAGAAATGCACTACATAAAATAAGTGCACAAAATAACATAAAAAATTGTCATTTGGATTGGTAAAAAGGATGGGAAAGAGGAAAAAAATGGTCTATAAAATATAATATAAAAAATAAACACCAAAATAATGATAATTTGTTGTGTCAAAATTGTAGGGTATGTAAATTTTTACCTTACATAAATTTGAGCTTAGATGCCAAGATGGATGGAAAAGGAGCAAAAAATAATAAATAAAATATGAGCTGAAAGAGAACCTTGTGAAAATAAATATGGAAGTGAATAAGTCTTCTTGATAGCTCAAAGAATACTCGAGCCACTAAATCAAGAAGATCTTAGTATGTGTAAGGTCTAGACTACATATGATTTGAATTATTCTTTTAATAAATTCTTGTTGTTAGATGGTACGATCAAAAAGAGGTTGGCATAAATTAAATTCTTATTGTCGTGTGATGACACGTACCCTCACCTTTGAGGAATTCTAGGAGGAAGTCCAATCCTAGGGGGGAGAATGTGAGACCCCACCTTTTGTGAACCTGTCAAATCTATGGTTCTTTGTTGATATTATGACTCTTGTTTGATGTTCACGTGTTTCCATGATTGGAAATTATACAAGAGTTTTGTGGATGATAGTTGTTTCGTTTACATAGTTGATGTTCTTATGCTCATATGGTTTGTATGAGTTATCAAGGAATATTGATTAGATAATGGATTTTAATTGATTTATACTAATGGTAGTGATTATCAAATGATTCCATTATCCATTTGTGGATATTGTGATTATTAGATGAAATTTGATAAGTGTTCACTTATGATGGTTTATTCGATTAAATAGTTTCTATGTGATCTCATAGATAACTATTGAAGGTAAGAATTTTTGGAAAAGTGTTAATTATTTTGAAATGTTATTATTGATATATTTTAGAATTAGTTATTTAAGCTTTGACTATTGTTAATTTTATGATATACTAATATTTATGGTTGAGTGAAGTAAGTAAATTTTCCAATGGAATTCGGGGGTCACATAACTACTTTCATCTATATTATTTTTCATGACTACTGATGTTAACTCATATGGAGAAATTAAGATCATGTGTTTTCATATCGTGATTATGTTGTCTGTGTAATTTAATGTGTTGTGAGGTCATTTAATTGTGTGAAATTTTTATTTTTTAATTACCCTTGTGAGTTATCTCTTACTATTTTTCCTTTTTATGATTTGTGCAGTCCATATATGAATTAGATTAAGTTTTTATAATCTAAAAATGATCTTGGGTGCTAAGTATAGGTGTAATGGGTTTATTCATCCATAAAAATATTTGTAAGTTTTTATAAACCCCTTAAAATCCTCATTTCTAAAGGGTGGTGAAAATGGGAGTTAGTTGGTGGTTTGGGTAGTTAGGAGAGGTAGATCTCTTTTTTCTATTTATGCTTTCTTCTTGAGTAGAGAGGGGGATTTTTCCATCTTGTTGTCTTCTTGGTATTTTTTTGAATTTAATTTTTGTAGAGAGTAGAGAAGATAAGGGAATTGAAGGGAGGAGGCTAGGAGAGTCTTCACCAAATTCTACCATTTTGAGGATAACATCTTCAAGAGAAAAGATGGAGGAAGATATTGAGAGCTTGGAGAAGAGAAAATTTGGAGATATTTGGATCAAGGCTTCACCTAACTTGGTTGAAAGCATATAGGTAAATTTATGATCTATTTCTAGATTGTTATAGTGTTGTTTGTGGCTATTATAAGAAAAATATGGTGGCTGATTTTTCTAAGAATCCTTTTTTTTACAAATCTAAATTCTACTTTGAGGATGAGCTTCAGGGAGGAGGCTTGTTATGTAGTATATCCTATGTTTTAAACCCATTGTGAATGAGATGGTAATATAAAAACTTTGAATTTATATTATTTTTTTTGTTATAACAAGGTATGCAAATTTTATTATGTATGAGAAATAGATTTAAAAATTGTACACTTTGATGTTTTCTCAGTTGAGTGATTTGTTGTTTTGAAATAGAGGGAAAATTTATTTTAATCATAAATTATGATGGGTCAATTGGGTTGATTTGTAGTGCCCCTCCAGTTGCTATTATGTATTTCCGATTTGTTCAAGCTATTAGTCGGTACCTTTAGTATGATAGACCTTGATATTTGTTATTGTCTTATGATCGCTGGCTTTAGAGCGATGTGGATGTTATACTGTGATGAGATGATGCACTATATGGATGTTATGTTTTATGTTATGCTTTTGATTAACATAGTTGTTACTATTGATATATGTTTATCTGTTGATAAATGATGTTTTACTTTCGTCAATCTTGATGTGACTGTATAGGTGAAGGGGATGAGATTACATCACTCGCATGCGAATGCTCTGTGATTTCTCTTCACGGTGTGATTGTTATGTTTTATTCATATATGACATTCGTTTTGATTATAGGATTGTAGGTACAGGACATCGTCTCCACCTAGTTTCACAGGTTTGAGCGTGTCCATAATCCAATGAAATTGTTGATTGGGAGATAGTAACGGGGTTCCCTTGTCAAACCATAACTCGGTCATAGTGTGTCGTCAGTTTGTGTTTGATTTGTTGTTGAGTCATGTCGTCTTTGATGTTTTGATAATTTGTTATTGGTGGGAAGTATATGTGAAAATTAATATTTAAGTGGTGGAAATGTTAATTTATGTATTTAAATTAAAATTGTTATTTAATTTAGTTAATTTAATTTTATTCATTTAGTAAAGTAATTTAATTCTAGTGGTTAAATTTATTTTATTAAGTCAATCAACTAATTAATTAGATTTATTTTGTTGACTAAATAAATTAATCAATTAAGTTTATTAAGTAAATAGTTTAATTGTATTTGTAAAGTGCATAAAGTAAATGAATTAAATTTATTTTGAAATTTAAATTTTGTTTTAAAGTATTAAAAAGTAAAATATTTGGTAAATGCATAAGGAAATATCTCTAGTGGTTGAAAAAGATATTTTTAATGTTGACTAAGTGTTGAGGAAATGAAGGGAGATATTTATTTTTTGAAAAAAAAAAATCTTGGAAAATTTATGAGAGGATATAGATATTTTTTGAAAAAAATCTTATTGTTAAAAAAAGGAAGATATTTATTTTTAGAAGAAGAAAATATCTGGGAATTTTTTTTGGTTGCTAAAATGGAGGAAGTTTTTCTTGTATTTATATACAGTCTTGGATTTGGAAGTGAAGATTTTGGAAGGATTTTTGGAAATTGGATTTTGCAGGAAAGCTCAACTCCAATTCTCATTTTCTTCAAGCTTCAAAAATAGGTTCTTTTATTGCTTAATTGGTTAAAAATTTTGATTTTAGATTCTAAAAGATTGCTTGAGAATTTGCTGTAAATTCTTAGAAAATCTCTGTAAAGAAATTGAGAAGTTCTTAGATTTTCTGTAGTGAAAACAAATTTTAATAGTAGGAAAATTGAAAGTGAAACAAAAGAAAATTTTGAAACCTCTGTGGTTGGATTTGAATTTTTTTCCATTACAATTTAGAAATTGAAATTAAGAAATTTGTGCTTGAAAATGATTTTGTTGTAGTTATTTATTTATGTGGAAAATTTTCCCAATTTGACTGTGAAATGGAAACTTAGATATATATATATATATATATATATATATATATATTCTCGAGAGTATATATATATATATTATTTATACATATATTATTTTAGGAGCATTCTGGAAAATTTTCTATAAAATTTTGATTTGAGGAAACCCTCTCTTTGCCCACGCCATGGAACAACAAAGGTTTTTTTTTTTTTTAAATAATAAAAAATATATATATAAAAAAAAATTATGCTGGGGGGCAGCTGTATATATAAATGGTTTAGAATTTAAATTGTTTTTTATAAATATATATTTAAATATGTATATATATATAGTTGTATATGCGTTGAGTATATAATTATATATATGTTTAATATATATATTTATGGTTAAATATAATGATTTTAAGATTATTTTATGAGATGCAAATATTGATTTTATAATAAAATGATTTTATTTGAAAAAAAATATGATTTTGATCATTATGTGTAATTAAGGAAAATGGATAATGGGCATATGATTAAATAAATGAATATTTAAATATGAGAAAGGGATATTAAACTTATATAGAAACACATTTTTAAAAAAATGAATATTAATTAATAGAGATGCATGTCTATGTCCAAGTAGCTATTTTATAATGAAATGATTTCAATCGGGAAATGAGATTTTTATATTTAAATATTATTGGGAAACCGAAGTAAACCTTTAGATTTAATTTGTTATTGCTTATCAAATGCATAAGTAGTTATTTAATAAGGGAATATTTTAAGGGAAATGATTATCTATTTTAAATGAAATGGAAATTTTTAAGAAAAACGATTTTATGATAGTTTAAATATTAATTGGTTGCAAACGAATTTATGATAAGACTAGTTATTTTCATGTAATGTGTAATTGAGGAATTATAGAGTTAAACAATGAGTTATGATTTGTTCTTATCTTATGAATAAAATTGTCTCGAATTATAAATAATTGAGCAAAGTATTATTGTTTAAATTGGATTTAGGAAATCCGAATATTAGATGTTTTATTTGCTTGAGTTGCTTTTAACTTGTGTTTCTTTTATTATGTATGTTGGAAAAAATGGGCTAATCGAGTTAGTAAGTCTTCTAGAGGAGTTTATTCTATGTTGGGATGTTATATGTGATGGTTCGATTTGTGATTTGCTTGGGTAGTGCACGTGGTTATAGTCAGTTGAACTTCAGGTTATTACGAACGAGAAATGTGATATGGTATGGATACCCGGTTACTACGAACGAGTTGTGTGACCTTATGTCTTAAGGTTGATATTTGTTATCAGTTTTGTGCTTCTAGTCTACCCATGGTACTGTGGTTTTGAACCGTGTGTTGTCGATAGGGGAGTGGCTTTCAACGAGGGCCGGGACACAAAGGGGTCCCAGGACAACTCATGTGAAAATCAGTTTAATCAGTGGAAATTAAATAACCTATATTAGGGATAGAGTAGCCTCTCTCATGGGCTCAAGGGCTTGTATGAGACTTGAGATGAGTCGGGAAGGCCTAGAATGGCAAGATCATTATCTTGTCTTCTCGAAAGATAATCGATTTTGCACTGGTGTGCATGTGGGGCCGGGTTCGTGAGAGGTTACCAGGACAACCCTAGAGGGGGGCCGAGACCTGGGAAGATCTCCTCTGGACAACTAATGCAACCTTTGTTATGACATCCATCCTATGACAATCGTGAGTTAGTGTGTTGTATTGTGCAGTCGATTATTGTTATCTGGAAGCATTGTAACCATTTTGTAAGTTCGTACTTGTGTAGTTTAATAATGTTTTTGCCTATGTCTAGAGGTTGTAGGTTTTTTCTAGGAAGCTCTTTTACTATCTCCTAGCACAGGGGTTGGTCCTTTGGGTACCACATGGTTGGGTGGAACGTGCACCTTACATTGTTGCGTCCCTAGTTCTTGTTCGTGATGACAAGTACTTCATGATTGGAAAGCTCGTGTGTACCAGTGAATTTGTATTTCTATCATGTTCTCTCTTGTATTTGTTGGATACCTTGTAATTTGTAATTGTATCACTCCTCAATTGTATTCGAGGAGAATCTTTGTAATTTATAATTGTAACTCTTTTGTATAAACTATCTCATTTGGAAATGAGAGCTGTAATTGTAATATTGAATGGACGCTATGTATGAATGGATCATTATTGTACTTTACATTTTATGTGATATATTTTAATGTTGATAGATGTTTGATCTTTAATTCTTGAGTTTTAAATATAAGTTATGTTTAGTAACTTCTGTTAGTAATGGGGTTTGTAAGTAAGCGTCATCACGTACCTTAGAGAATGTATGTGTTAGTGTAGTTCACTTTACTTGTTTAATTACACTTTAAAAAAAAAAATTGTTCGCTTTCGTTATGTTTATAACATTCTCTAGGGTTTCAAGGCGGGTGTTACATGATCTGAAATGTAGATATGCAATACAAATATATGCATTAAAAAACCCTTTAAATTTATCTCCTAATACTGTGTCAATCATTCTACATGATCAAATATATAGGATTGTTTTATGATTGTTTAATGTTTGTGAAAGAGGGTGTCAATGTTTTGATAATGCATTTCAACTGGTCATCTGGGTTGGCACAATTTTTGGATATGTTGTAATATTAGTAATTTAAAAAGCATTAAAAATTTATATTTCAATATCATGTTTACCATTTTTTATGATTAAATCTATAAGACTATTTTGTAACAGTTTATTGTTTAACATAGAGGACAATAGTGTTTTAATCGTAACTTTTAATTAGTCAACTAGGTTAAGTTAATATTTGGATATATATTTTTAATTAGTATAGAAGAAACCCATTAAAATTTAGCTCTAGATAATGTACATGTCATGTTTTAGGAATAAATATAGTTGACCATTTTGTGATTTGTTTTGGAAGATTGTAATGCAGATCTTTATACATTTTTATGTTCATGCTTCATTAAAAAAAATCAAAATAATTTATAGATGTAGGGGCATCCAGGGTGTAAGAGAAATCTTGCATCACCCAAAAAAAAATGTTGTTTCTTTTCAATAAGGGCTAAATTCGCTAGGGTTACTATTTTTAGTAAGTTTGCATTTATGTATGGTTGGATGCAAAATCTTACACATACCTCCAAAATGGTGAATTGAAGCCAATGGTGAAGAAATCACTTCAATATCATTTGTCATTTGTGAGATATTAAAATTTCAATTTCCAAAAATCTTGTTAAAATATTCAAAGTCAAATTTGAGGTACTTAGAGGCTCTGGATGGGCTAAAAAATTGGTGGAAAATCAAAGTATTCTACCTTTAGATACTATTTCCAACCAAGAACCTTCTCAAGAGCTTTCTAGAAAGGTATTATAACTAAAAATCCAATAGTCGGATCAAAAGTTATGACCCCGCGAAGTTGCACTACCAAATATAATAAATTTTTTAAATTTCTTCTTGTGGGGGTTACACTTTCCAAAAGATTCTAGGGTGGTTACACATTCTAGATAAATAATGCAAATGGGGGTTACAGAGGGGAGGCCAAGCAGAGTAGAATGTGGCTTCAATTTGTAGATTTATGTGATTAAAAGCCCATGTGATGTCAGTTGTAATGTTGTAATTTCATTTTCATTTCAGTGATAATAGAAAATATTTGCTTCCTTCTTGCATTTTGTTTGTACAATTCTCTATTGTTGTTGTTGTTGTTGTGAGTTTTAGATTGTAAGGGGAGTACCCTTATTATTTATGGGTTATATAGAAAATTAAGTTTTCTTCCTATTTAATATTTGAAGATAGAATAATATTATGTTTTGATTAAAGATATGACAATTTTACTCAAGGATGTAATTAAGTGAGTACAATCTCTTTTGTAGAATGAGATCAATCTGTTTGCACCTTTGGAAAGGTCTTGGAAGTCTTGAAATTTGTGAAAGTTTTTTCTTGAAATGTTTCCAAATTAATTTCTACTAATTTATTTTATATTTATCTCAACTTCATGGAAATCCACATGACCACTAATCTTGGAGGTGTTTCATCAAACAATTCTTATGTCTTCTTACACTTGAAATTTCCTTGAGACATTGGTCAAACAAATTGCACACCTCTAAATTGTAGGTTAATATTTCTTGAGGAATTATGTCAAATAATTCACTCACTTTCATAATTTTCATTGGATTTTACTTGAGTGTTTAAAATTCTAGCCTTTACACAAAACCTATATCAATATTCTCTTGTGAATATCCTCTAATCATGATTTCAATCAAAAAAGTTGTTGAGTTGTAGGTCTAGTTACTTACATTGATATTCTTTATTATAGAGTATTCTTTGGTTTATTGTTCTTAGCTTGTAAATGATAGGCCATTATGAATGATAGAGCCCCCTCATTTCTCCTATTGATGTTTTATATTTTCACAATCATTTTATATGGTTATTATTTATATAGGATTATGTGCTATCTTGATTCTATTTTCTTGAGCCATGTGTAAAATATACGAAGGAATAATAATTATTTATTCAAAGGAATCTTTTTTCTCTTGAGTTATTTAAAATTTATAGTCCCATAATAAGTTCCATAATTAGTTCAACTTGAGTGGGGATCTCTATAAGACCAAGTCATTGAAATCTACATTGTTAATGAGAATTAATTTGTTAGCTTGATATCATATTTCTAAGTCATATAATATATTTATATATGGGTAGTATACAATTATTATGCACTAAAGGTTTGTATAAAATTACTATAATCTAAGATATAGATTTTTTTCTTTATGATGAAGTAGTTGTATCTAATAAAGTTACAAGATTACGCTATAACTTTATGGTAGAATTGATAATTGCAATTGTATAAAGATTAATACGAGATATATAAATTGTTTTATAAATTTATATTAATAAGAGGAAGCCTTGGAGAATTTTCTCAATGAATATATATTTCCTTTTAGATATGTCTTGTTTAGACACTCAAACCAAATAGGTTGCCATAAAAAATAGGATGTAAGTGAGTTTTTCTTGTTCATTTTTGTCATAGTTCTTTCCTCACAATATGTGTGGAGCACTAAGGTTGGCATTGTAAACATAATACCATTATATGTACAAAGGAAATCTCTTGAATTTAACCTTTCTTTGTGTTATATGGGGTAAAAGTTTTGGAGGTTGTGTTAATGTCTATTATGTAAAAAGTAGGCATGACAATATGAATAATGATTTTAATGTCTTATAATTTTATCAAACCAAGAGGGTAATATTCTCTTACACAATATGTTTATCCACTTAGTTGGTAACAAACCTTGTACTACAAATAATGATAAAACTAATACTCACAACAAAACCAATTCCAACTATGGCAATAGTCATGGCAAGTTACACTACCTCCACCATATTAACAAAACCCTTTCTATTTAGTACCACTTACTATATATCCATAATAAATTTTACCAAAGTCAGCAATCCCAACTAAATAATCAACCATTCAATTTAACACAACCACCAAGGGACTTTGGAATTCTCACATAACCATCACCTAATCCAAATAATTAGGTGGATCAACTTATATATAATAAGATTTCAAGGTTCCCTTCATATCCTATCAACATGCTTTACATAAATGAATTAAAATTAAGATCTAGTAAAACACTTAGGTGTCCAAGAACTACCATCATAACTAAATTAGAACATCTCAATCAATTAAAAGACCATGAACCTAGTTCTAATTTACTTGAAAAATTATTGTAACCTCCACATCCAAAGCACCTTCACACATGAAAGGAAGAACCAAAATTTAAGTTTGATTTTCTTAGTGAACTAAGAAATGTGTGTTGAAATTTATCTTTTGTAAGAAATAAAATATGTACTAATATACACAAAATCAATTTGATAATTGTGTATGAAGAAGAACAAAAAAAAGTAGGATCTGAAAACTATCCATTTTGTTAGTCAACATGTTGACCTCATGCTCAAAAATATTTATGTTTTCAAGTATTTAGATCTTGGTATTACCACGGTAAAGGTATGCATTGATATAGTTTTTATTCCTAACACACTCAGGTGCAACAATAAATGTTATGACTAGTGAAACTAGAGAAAATTCATGTTTGCAAGGGTTGAAACCCACATGAAATGTACTTTAAATGGTTGGTTGTTCATTAGTCAAGACTAAAGGTATTATCACATATGCCATTGTCTCTATTGATTATTTAGATTATCCAATTGAATTTATTATTTTATATCCTAAAGTTTAGTTGGGGGACATCCCTTGATTCTTAGATGTTACTCATGGTTGGCTACTGAAAATGCCTTTATTAATTGTCACTTAAGCAAAAAAAATCTTTCATTGATGGATTTAATGAATACAACTAGATAAAAAAAATACTCTTGAATGTCAAGTTAAGACAATATTTACTTTCCAATGAGGAATATTCACTTCCAATGCTTTTCATTTTGATTTTTATGATGCTCTTACAACTTTTTAGAGAGTTATTCTAGGCAATTTTTTGTTTTAATTCATGATTTTGTTGAGATTTATATGGATAAATTTACAATATATGAAAATTATTATGAGGAAGCAAGTGATAATCTCTAAAATGTACTTCAAAGGTATGTAGAAACTTTAATTTTTCTCTTAGCCACAAAAATACATCTTTATGATCGAAGGAATTATATTAGGGTATTATATTTCTTGAAAAGGTATTAAAGTGGATCCTAGGAAAGTGTAGGTCATCAAGAATATTCTTATCCTAAAAGATAAGATTTGTGAATTTTATTAGACCATGAAAATTATTATCATAGTTTTATTTAATATTTTGATAAAAAAGCCTCATCACACTTTGTTTTGTTGGGTAAGGATGTGATATTTCAATGGTTAGAAGAGTGTCAATAATATTTTCATACAATAAAAGAGAAGTAGATGATCATAACTATTTTACAAAGACCTAATTGGGAATTGTATTTTCATATTTGAATAGATTCTTCTAATACAATCACAAGTGTTGTATTATGATAGAATGAAGGTATGAGTTCTTATGCCATTTATTACATAAATAAAAAATTTACATCCCAAATCAAATTATACAACTACCAAAAAAAATTCTTGATCATAGTATATTGTATTATTAAATTCCACCATAAATTAACATGATATCAAGTATTTTTTTCTCATATTAATCACTTTTCCATTATATTTATAATCACTAAAATAGTTGTTAATATAGTTATTAGATCAATCTTGCTTTTGATTAACGAAAAATAGGTTTTGAAGGGTTCCTGAAACCCTGAACAAAAAGAGACAGTGGCAGTAAAGATATAACAATAGATTGCCCACCCAAACCCAACAAAAAACAAGTTGATTAACAAAACATTAGCAGACCATCAACAAAAAGACAACCAAAACAAAAGATAGAAAAGTGCACCAAACGACCATTAGAGAAGTTCTTTAAGCATCTTTGCCGCATCCAGATCCTTTGTCGCCAACTTTTCATGCATCTCCATAATTTCCCCCACATCACGACTTGGAACCATTTTTCATTTCTTGGTTTTACTGTGAGTACGTACACTTGGCCCCGCCTCCAAATCTATGGCATGCATTTCCATAACAACACTCTCCCCCCTTTCCTTAGTCAATTGTTCATCAAATAGTCCTCTGCTAGTCAATTCCTTAGCCTTCTGATTGAGGAAGATCATATCTTCAGCCGAGGCTTCCAACTTCTCCTTGCTAATTTTGATAATCATGTCCACATTCTTTTGAAGTTTCCTATTCTGCTTTTCCAAAAAATCCATCCTTGGTCCATAATCACTCTTCAAATTAGTAAGCTCGTCCACCACGCAACCAACACTGGAGTTCAATGACCTATAAGCATGAAGATAGAATCCTTCTCCTTGAGACTGCACAAAGTGGAAATGTTGCAATAGGTGATGGTGTCATGCTTGTTGTGGAGGTCTTGCACCTCTTGCATGAGCCACATTAGCAGATTAAATGAAATATCAGCTCCTTCTTTCACCAGCCCAGACGCCTGCACAAAATCCATAGCTCCCCAAAACACACCCCTACCTTGATGTGAACCAACTTGAGGATCCTCCTCTTGAAACTCCTCAGGGAACAACTTAGCCTTACCCTATCCTTGGAATCTGAAACCTGAGTTGAGTCATCCATGTTAACCACAAAATTCCCCTTACCAACTGCAGGGGACCCACCATCACCATAAATTCTCATTCCATCACCCTAGATATTCTCTGCCACCTCCTTAAATTTTTCACCCACATCCTTTGCACAACCTTTGGTCTTCTCGCCATCAGAAATTCCATCCTCAACACCATCAAGAAAGACATCCTTCATTTTGCATTTGACATGCAGTAGGTTTTCCTTAGAAGTTGAGGGCTTCACACCTCTAGATGAAGGCATGTAATCCAAGTCAATATCATAGCCATTGGACCAACCCTCTAACTCCTCATCCATTTCCGTCCCCTCACTCTCCATAATCTCTTCAATTCGACATTTCCCACTCCCTTTCCCCTTCTTTTTAGAAACATGGGACCAAGGAGCTCAAGAAATACAGTTAGCTTTGATAAAATCTACAATGAGCAACATCAAGCCCTCATGTAGAAAAGGGTTTCTAGGGTTCTTCCTAAAATTTGAAATACCTTCTTCTAGAGAAATCAATAGGTAAAATGGGAAAGACACAAGCTTACCATGGTGAAAGTGGTTCAACAACACGAAATGGTGACCATACAACGTCATGTATCTTCCATCCAGGGTTTTATCTTAGTCTTGTCATAACCCCCGTAGTCCAATCTGCCCATTTTAGCTCATTCTCTATCCCTGAGAAAGTTTTGTCTAGCCCTACAAAACATTCTTATCCCTGTAGAATTTCCTGCCTTCCATTGACATACCTGTCACTTCTACAATAAAATATTCATTGATGGTAGTATCCCTACCAAACATACTCAACACACATCCATGCCAGGCATCAACAAAATCCTTCGACACACTGGCATTAAATCCATTCAAACTCTCCATGAAATGAGTGACACCTCCTCTCTACAGAATCTTCTAGACGTCGACATTGGATTTAATGTCTTCACAAGATAGAGGCTCCGTTCTGCACCTATCCCCACCCATCATTGACACATTTGTAGAAAGAAACCGCAGAAAATGAGAGCAAAAGGAAAGGGGAAGATAAGCAACTAGAAAGTGTATGGAACAATTAAGGGCAGTACCACAAGATATAATGAAGGGGAGGCTTAAACAACTCAGTCAAGGAAGACCATAAATTCTAATGAGTATCAACTATGTGAAAAGTATAATCAACCAGAGAAACTCATGATACCCACGCATTCTAAACACCCAAGAGGTGGACACAACCAACGAGCTAATGCGAATCATTATGAATGAGGGTGCTTAAATCAATAGGTAGGACGTCATTAACATTCCATGACCTCGTCGATGTCACCCCAAAATTGGCTAACCAATTAGCCACATAATTCGCCTCTCTATATGCACAAGATATATAAATTTCATCGAATTCACCACTTAAAGAAATGACATCCAAAATTAAATTTTTAATAGACCATGATGAGGGGGATCCTTTCTTTAGGAAATTTACAATGTTAAGGGAGTCCCCTTCTATCTAGAATTTAGAAATCCCCTAGTCTCTAGCCAATTTGATGCTATGATAGGCCACAAAAGCTTCAACAAAGTGGTTTGTCTAGATTCCCAAAGGGAGTGGCACCGCTGAAACAAACCTACCATTAATAGAAGAAATAATTATGAAAAAGAGAGAGAGAGAGGAGAGAGGGAGGCATCCCTAAAAATTATGTTGTTCCTCTCCTTCCAGAGACCCCAAAAAATATGCAGAAGTATGAGCGGCCAAAGCAAAGCCAAAGAAGAATTAGAAGGAGCATGCCATTGAAGCCATAGATCCCAGACTGACGAAGGAAAAATCCATTCCACACGCCACAGATTGAGAAAGAGGGACCAAAATTCCCTAGAAAAGTTACAACCAATGAACACATGATAACTGTCCTCCACATCCATCATGCATAAGTAACATCTGTTGGGCATGGAAAATACCCTCTTCCACAAATGATTAATAGTTAAAATATTGTCCTGCATCGTAAGCCACAAAAAAATATTGATCTTGGGGATTAGCCTCAAAGACCACACTAAACCCCAAGGCGGCCTGGGACCCATAAGGTCATTACACAACTTAAACACAAAGACCACCAAAAACTATTAGATGAATGTTGTTGTTATAATTTGGAATTACTATATTTGTCAAGCCTAGTTGTGATAATATGGTTGCAAAATTCTTGTGTAAGTTACCCAACACTTCTACACTAGTACTATTTGATGATTATTTTTCTAGAAGAGTATTTTTTCTATCTTCATTAAGATTCCATGATTTGCTGACATTGCCAATTATTTTGTAATGTGCAAATTTCTTCTTCATTTATTTCCTACATATCACTAGTAATTTATTGGGCTAAGTGGTCAATATTTTTGGATAGGTGTACTTCCATTACAAACTAGAATTAACAATGTTATGTGTCATTGTATGGTCAAAGATGATGTCTTTGACATACTTCATGCATTTCATATCAAATCAAGTGGATGACACTTTTTAGATTAGCATATAACAACCAAGATTACCACTATAGGATATTATTGGCCAACTCTTCACAAGACTCTAAAAAGTTTGTTTAACATTCTGACAAGTGTTAGCATAGTCATCCCATGAACTCAAATAAAATTCAACTCCATAAAAAACTCTCCATTGAACCCTGTAGGTATTAGAATTTGTTGGTCTTATTAATCCTTCTTAAAAAAAGGAGTACATATTTGTCTACATCAAATTATGTCACCAAATGGGTAGAGGTAAAATATTCGAAAAATGCTCAAGATATAAAGGTTTCCAAATTTCTATAAAAAATATATTTACATGCTTTGGTTTAGCTTGTAAGATAGTCATAGATAAAGATCCATAGTTTAATTCTTATATCATTGATGCATTAGTTTTTTTATTATAAAATTGATGCAGGAGCATCCAGGGCCAAGAACAATCCTACATCATTTTTTTTGTGTTGTTTGATTGAATAAGGGCGAAAAAAGTTCTATCGATGGGACATCAACTCATCAGTAGGACATTTCTACTAGTCCCATCGATGCACCGATGGTGTTACATTTTCATTGGTGAGAGATTAACATTTCAGCGGGACCCTATTTTGTGTCCCATCAACGATCCAATGGCTGTAGTGAGTGAAGGAGCACATAGAAGTTACATCAATGGGATGTCATTCTTTGTTCTTTCGACGGGGTGATATCGGTGTGAGGTTGTCCCATTGGTAGGATGATGTTCCCTGTCCTACCAATAGCCCGATGGTGGATGTTGTTGGCGGGACATTGCTTTATCACTAGGACGTAGACGATGGTCTCCCTGATAGACCGATGTTCGATGTGCAAAGTGTTTGCCAGAGGGACTTCTTCGTGTCGGTGGGAGGTGATTGGGGGTCTCACCAATAGGGTGAAGGTGGACTCGGTAGCGTGAGCGATACAATTCATGTGACTATCAATAGCGGTGGATGGTGACACTTGGTAGAATATGATCAAATAAATTCCACATCGTTGTTGTGGAATTCATCTCCATTGGCTGACTTGATGAAGCTACTGATAACGAGGCAACGACATTGTGATATTATGACAGGAGGAGAGATGAATGCCAAGGCCGACCTGGAGGAATATACAGTATATGGTGTTAGTAGGTGGGGGTAGGGTAAGGTAGAAGGGGGTCGAGTGTGGTGAAGTGAAGAACAAACAGTTGCTCTGAAATTTTTTACTGGATGTATCTCTATTATTGAATAAAAAAAGAAAATATTTGTTCTCCTGTTGTATTTGGTTGATATTTATGTGTGTGTGAGTGTGTGTGAGTGTGTGTGAGTTGGCTGCGTGATCAGATAGCTTGTCTAGGCCCTCCGAGCTTGACTACACCAAGTGGTATCAGAGCAAGGTTTTCTCTTGGGAAGGTGTCAAAGCAATTATGAATTCCTATAGAGAATTTTTTGTGGGTAAGTGAGAGAGAAGGAAACTTGTAGCTGCAGAGGATTTGCATACGATAACACAAAGAGGACATGGTAGAGGACAAGGGGTGCGAAGAGAAACATACCTTTTCCTGATAGATATGTTGAGAGGGATTGCATCCAGATTAGAGGCTATTGAAAATGCACAATGAAGAGGTCATCATGTCAATGATGTGAGTGACGAAGAAGAAGGGGAACATATTGAAGTTGAAGGAGAACAACTAGAACTTGATCGAGGAGAAGAGAGGTTCATCCGAGCCCTAACCAAAATAAATACCAGACCCTGTTTTGACCCTCCTAAGTACAAAGGGAACTTGAATTCTGATGAATTGCTCAATTGGATTACTGAGATGGAGAAGTACTTCGAATTTGAAGGTACTGAAGATGACAAGAAGGTGAAATATGCCTACACAAAGTTGAAAGGGCATTCATCCCTATGGTGGGATCATTTGCAGAATGATAAACAAAGAAGAGGTAAGGAGAAGATAAAATCATGGGACCACATGGTGAACAAACTGAAAGTGAAGTTCATGCCTACAGACTATCAAATAAGTTTATTTAGGAAATTACAAAACTTGAAGTAGAGAGATTCCAATGTCAAGGAGTACACTGAAGAGTTCTATTGATTGAGTATTCGAGCAGATCACACTAAAGATGAGGTTGAGCAAGTTACACGATACCTAAATGAGATGCGAGTGTCCATTCAAGACAAAATAAGTTTTCTCAACATGGAAGAGGCTTATCAATGTGCCTTGAAAGCTGAGGATAAATTAAATAGAAAGCAACAAAGCAATAACAAGGGTAGAGGAAAAATTGCCCGTGACCAAGGATAGAGAAGTGGTGGAAGAGGATATTCTACCAAACATGATGGAGAGGGTATCTCTCAAGACATTGGAGGCAAAAGAGATTTATGAGGAAAAGGAGAGTCATCTTGAGGAAGAGGTAATTTTGGAAGAGGAAGAGGTAGAGGATTCACTGTTACATGCTACAGATGTGGAGAGATCGGTCACAAGTCTTTTGAATGCCCACAAGGTCAAGGTGGAGGCAAAGGAAAAGAGGCCAGAGTGCATGTGGCCCAAGCTGAAGATGAAATGGTGGAAACTTCAAAGCATGGAGAATATCCAGAGGACGAAGAATCCTTGATGATAAGGAAGATTTTGTTAAGTCCTGATAAGGTAGAAACTGAACCAATACAAAGAATAATTTTTTTCAGAACCAAATGCAAGTCAAGTGGTAAGTGTTGTAAAGTAATTGTAGATAGTGATAGCATGGAAAATATTGTGTCTGATGAAATGGTGAGGAAGTTGAAGCTAAAAAGAATGAAGCATCCCAATCCATACAAGGTTTTGTGGTTGCAAAAAGAGCATCAACTAGTGGTAAGAGAACAATGCTTGGTTAATTTTCAGATTGGTAAATACAAGGATGAAATACTCTGTGATGTAATTCCAATGGATGCCTGTCATATCTTGCTGGGAAGACCGTGGCAGTTTGATCAACAACTTGTTCATGATGGTAAGAATAATACATATACCATTAAAAAGGATGGTCAAGAATTTACTTTGAATCCTATGAAGGATAAAGATGAAGATGCAGAAGGTACCTCTAAGGTGTGTTTTGTCGTAGGAAAGCATTTCTTGAAGGATTTGAAGAAGGATGATGTTTGTTATGCATTGGTAGCACGACAACCTCAAAGCCTGATAGTAGAAAAGGAAGAAAAGCTTCTAGTAGAAATTCAAGGATTGGTTGATGAGTATGCTAGCATAATGATGAAGGATTTACCAAATGGATTACCACCAGTGAGATAAATTAGTCACTGTATGGATTTGATTCCAGGTGCAAGTTTTCCAAACAAGGCACCATATAGGATGACACCACATGAGAATGAAGAAATAAATAAACAAGTCCAAGAGTTTTTGGAAAAGGGTTTGATTAGGGAGAGTCTCAATCCATGCACTTTACCTACGATATTAGCGCCTAAGAAGGGAGGTGAATGGAGGATGTGTACAGACTCCCATGCCATTAATAAGATTACTATTAAATATAGAATTCCATTGACCAGAATGGATGAATTAATGGACTGTTTGAGCGGAGCAAGGTATTTCACAAAGATTGATCTAAAGAGTGGTTACCATCAAATTAGAATTCGTGAAGGGGATGAGTGGAAGACAACATTTAAGATGAAGGATGGATTGTATGAGTGGTTGGTCATGCCATTTGGATTAAAAAATGCACCTAGTACATTCATGAGGTTGATGAATCAGGTGTTGAAGCCCTATCTTGGTAAGTTTTTCATAGTTTTCCTTGATGATATTTTAATTTTCAACAAAACAAAAGAAGAACATTTAGAACATATTGGAATTGTTTTGCAAAGATTAAAAGAAGAGAAGTTAATGGTGAATCTGAAAAAGTGTAATTTCATGAAGAAAGAGTTAGTGTATTTGGGATTTGTAGTTTCTGAGGAAGGATTAAAAATGGATCCTAAAAAGGTAAAAGCTATTGTTGAGTGGTCATCACCAAGGAGTACTTTTGAAGCCTGTAGTTTTCATGGGTTGGCGAGCTTCTATTGGAAGTACATGAGGAATTTAAGTGGGATATGTGCTCCCATCATGAAGACAATGAAGGGAACAAGAAAATATTTTCAATGGACAATTGCAGCAGAGAAGAGTTTTCAGCTGTTGAAAAGCAAGGTGACAAAACAACTGGTGTTGGTGTTACCAAACTTTGGAAATTTTTTCCAAGTAGATTGTGATGCAAGCATAATAGGAATTGAAGGAGTTATCAATCAAGAAGGAAGACCAATAGTGTACTTCAGTGAGAAGTTGAATGAAGCCAAGAAAAAATATTCGGTGTATGATCAGGAGTTCTATGCAATTGTGCAAGCACTCAAGAAGTGGAGGCATTATTTATTGACAAAATAATTTGTGTTGAATATGGATCGTCATGCCCTGTAGTTCATACAACCAAGGTAAGTTGGACTAGAGGCATATGAAGTGGGTTAAATTTTTGCAAAGTTATTCTTTTGTGTTAAATCATAGAAGTGGTAAATCCAATAGAGTTGATGACACACTAAGTAGGAGAAATTTGTTGTTGAACGAGATGAGAGTGAATATTGTTGGTTTTGATTCATTGGGTGAGTTGTATGAGCACGATCTAGATTTCAGAGAGGCATGGTTAGTGTAGACACAAAATTTTTCTGTTAAATTTATCTTCATTTAACTTTAATTTTCTTTAGGCATTGACTATATCCTTAATGTCCTAACATTTTATTTTTATCTATTATTAATCTCATTCCATTCTTTTTTTCATATCTTCCATTGAATTAATCCAATAAATATTATTATATCCTTAACACATGCACCTTATATCCATTTTCTCCATTTATTAAATAAAATCCATCTAATATTCCCTCCTACCACTTACCACTTATACCTCCTATACCACTAATCTCCCATTATCCCATTTACCCCAATACTTGAATTTCTCTTGAGGGTATCTATTTAAACAACCTCTCTACCTCATTTTCGGATCATTTAATAAATGCATCAAATTTCTATCAATATCACTCGCAATCTAGCTATCATTTTCATCTTGCATGCTAATTTATTCTCAAGTTATAGTTTTAATTTCTTAGTTTTGTAATAGTCTTTACATCTTGCATTTGAATCTCCAATAAATCATAGCCTCTTGTGTGTGCTTCTAAGATCCATTTTTTTTACACAAGATCTTGATTTGAGGAGTGTAATATAGATAATTAGTTTATTTCCTCACAAGTAAATTAGAGTTTTGCATTTGCATTTGCCTATTTGAATAATCTTCTTGCAGGTTCTCTATTATTTGGATGTTGGAATGATTTGAATCTTAATCCATAAGATCTCAAATCTATTTTGTTTCCTCCATCTACATTTGGCACGCCCGGTGGGATGAATATTTCTCACAAACTATAAACTGGGTCTATGAAAAATTTAATGGGTTTTAGCATCTTGATGTTTTCTCATTGCTGTCAAAAAATTGTAAAGACCAGATCGTAAATTTAGAGATATCATGAAATCATGACTGTAGCTTGATGTTCTCTTGACAACCTTTTGTCCTCTATGAATCATATTTTTTTATCATTTCTCACAAACTGTAAACTGGGTCTGTGAGAAATTTAATGGGTTTTTGCATCTTGATGTTTTCTCATTACTATCCAAAAATCGTAAAGATCCAGATTGTAAATTTAGAGATATGATTAAATCACAACTGTGGCTTGATGCTCTCTTGACAAATTTTTGTCCTCTCAATTGATTCACTTGATAGAAGTTTTCAATTAACATTTGGTTTTTTGAGTTCATGTGTAGTAAATAATGACAAACAGTTGTTGATAATCTGGCTTTACAACTACCAATTGCATTTGTTTGATTTGATAGCGCCCTTTCATTGTTTACCTATGCTAAGAATGGGTTCCTCTCTGTGTGAATTCATCCTGCAACTGTGTGCATCTTGAAGCACTTCTGTCATTTTGCAAAGTATTGATCATTCATAGAGGTGTTTTTGTTGTCGAAGGACATAATTTTCTATGTAAAACCATCTTTTGCAAGCAAATTTTTATCATTTTTTGTTCAAAACTAGTTCAGGGCGACATACCTATGGTGAAAAGAATGCAACGATAGTGGGTGTTAATTAATTTAGATTTTAAATTATATTTTAATCTAGTTTTTAATTTTAGACTCTAACTTAGTTTCAAATTTAGTTTTAAATTAGATTCAATTTTTAAATTTAGATTCTAATTTTAGATTTTTAAATTTAGATTCTAATTTAGTTTTAGTTTTAAATTTGATTTTAATTTAGCTTTAAATTTCAAATTTCAAATTTAGATGTTAATTTAGATTTAGATTTTAATGTAGTTTTACTTTTAGATTTAATCTAATTTAGATTTTAAATTTAGTTTTTGAATTTAGATTTTCATTTAGCTTTTAAATTAGTTTTTAATTTAGTCTTTAATTTTAGATTTTTATTTAGATTTTAATATTTAGTTTTAATTTAGTTCAAATTTTAATTTAATTTAGATTTTAGACTAGTTTTGATTAGATTAATTTTAGATTAGTTCTATTTTAGATTAACTTGACTTTAGTTTAGATTAATTTCTATTAGTTTTTAATTTTAGATTAATTACTAACTTTAGATTAGTTTTTAGTTTTATATTAATTTTAGATTAGTTTTTAATTTCTAATTTAGATTAATGTATTTTTCCCTTCATAGTTTAATTGTTGTTTTTGTGGTTAATCGTTGATTTTCTCTTTGCAAGTTCAACATAAACTCTTGTTTGCCGAAGACTTAAATTTGAAACTACTAATGAAATTTGGTGCAAAACAACTCTCGAAGATTTGATTTTTCAAAGTGACTGTCTTTTAGTATAGAAAATATTTCATTTGGTTCTTAAAAAGAACAACTGTCTTATTTCACAGAGATTTAACTAGGAGGTTAATGAACACTGTTTGTTGTGCTTGAAAGGATGGTAAGTATTATGCTCTCACCTTGTGGAAACTCGGTGATCGAAAAGCCAGATCCATCTTTTTTTGTGTTTATACCTTAGAGGGGTCTGCCTCGCAAGAGGGAACAACTCCAACCGGTTTTTCGCTTGGGCCAGTATATAAAACGATGAGACTAAATTGTTAAGTCCTCATGGTATGTAGGCCTTAGCTGTGTAGTGCCATTCGAAAATGAGTACCTACCTTTTCTTTTAAAGGTATAAGATCCCCTAGTAGAGTGGTTAAAACCTGAAGTGGCTTGATGTACGCTCGCAAGGTGTCATGTCCCCGAGTATTCACTAGAACCCTCTTGTGTAGTTTTCTAAAAACCCTTCTATTTGCTGGTGCAACAACAGTCATTGCCAAGGCATCCACATTCTGATAGTTCTTAGTAGAGGTGAAGAGTCTGTCATGGGAGATTCATGAGGGCTTGAAGCTTGTTGACTCGAGAAGTGAGTGCCGTGGAGGGGAGGTAGTGTGGCCAAGCTTCTAAGTCATCCGCTAAGAATAAGTGTGGCTAGGGAAACCCACGTGGCATCTAGTGAATATAGTCCTTGCCAACCTTAGGATTTGTGCTTGTATTGTTAAAATCAAACATTATGTTTGTTGTGTCTTGTGTGTGTGTTCAAAAACAAATCTCAAACAAACATCATCACCTATCACAACCTTTGCATTCCATAACCTTCATCCATCATAATAACCATCCCTAAACCATCCATAACCTTCCCAAAATTTCACTAATCATCCTACAACATCCTCTAAACATCCCAAAAATTTCCTAAAATGGTCCTAATCCTTAACAATCCTAGTCACAATCCCAAGGTCATACTTCAAGGAGCCCCTTTGCCTAATCATGAAGATAATCCAAAACCATATATTCTTTGAGGTGGGTCAAACTTTGCTCCTAGTGATGATGAAAACTTTGTATAAATCTTAGGTCATCTTGATGATACTATTGACAAGGTAAATACCACCTTAAGTTTGGAATCATACACCACTCCATCTACTAGTCCTCCATCACCATCTAATAAAATTCCTATCTCAAAGCATACTAGTCCTCCACCAACATCACCATCCAACTTCAAAAGCTCTAATCCATCAACCAAAGAATCCTTTGAAAATTTTCTGATCCGGTGGACATTTTTTTCAGTGAAAATTGAAGTGTCTCATTTTTCTCCAAAATCTGCACCATCAGAAAGAGCTCAGCGTCCTGATTCCAACGCAACTCGAACGGAGCGAAAAGGAGTCCGTTTGTGCAAGTTATGGCCAGTCAAACCTTTGGTCAAACTGGGATCAGGGGCATCTAGAAGGCAAAAAAATATTGTTTCTTAAGTTGACGGAAGTAGCGTCAAGTCGAAGAGCTCGTCGAGACGATTCTGACGGCGTTCGTTTCGTCGAAATTTGACATCGTAGGCGCAAGATATTGGCAGTCAAAGATCTTGCTATGAATGGTTGACTTTGACCGTACGGATGCTGACGTCAACATTCCGTACTGTACGGATGAAGTGAAGTGGACGAACCAAACTCTAACACGTGGCATCCATGTTAGCACTGTACGGACCAATTGCGTAGTGACACGTGGCAGTCCGTACGCCCAGTCAACAGATGAGTCAGCGTCCACGTCGGCTGTGAGTCAGCACCCAGTCGGCATCACAATCAACTTAGTCAGCGAATTGTGTTCTGCCACGTGGCCTTCTTCTCTACGTTGGTCGGTAGTTGGAATGTTTGTTAACAAAATATATAATAGTTGGGGGATTTGAACCCAATACCTTCCACTCTCCGCAGCGGCCGGCGACCAACTCGCCTACACATCCACGCTTAGCTATATATAACAGTTGGTTTCTTTTGATATAAGTTTGTTGAAATTTGTTTTAAAAAAAAAATGGACGGCCGGGGTTTGGAACCCCGAACCGGCCGGCTAGCAAAAGGCAAGACCACCGGTAAGCCAACGATGGTATTTGGTATTACATAGGCGTCGGTTTCTTTAGTCGGATTGTTCAAACCGAGTGCCTTATAAAAATCAAAACAAACTCCTAAATTTAAAATAACAACAAACAATAATCTTTTTTAAGATTAAAATCCAAACCCCCTAAACAATGAAAGCTCGAGTATTGCTAAGTTGAAGGGCTCTAAAATATTCTTAAAGATTTATTATGTAAAAAGGGGGATATTTTGAAGATTTTTATGTGTAAAAGGGAGATTTGTAAGGATTTCTATGTATTTTGGAGAGATAAGGTGGATTTGTAAAATCAATTGGTTAAAGGCCAATTTGAGGAAATTTTATGTATAAAAAGGGGGTGTGAGATGAGAGTAAAAAGCAAGTTTTTTTCAGGTGACGAAGTCTTGAAGCTGTGGAGTTAATCGAAAGAGAGGTCTTGTGGAGATTCTTTGAGTCATTCTTCCACGTCAGAGCGCTGCTATGCTGCCGAAGTGCTTGGAGAATGATTGTGGTGCTTTGTAATTGATTTTGGAGTTAATCGGATCGGTCTCTCTATTGGAGTGGACCCGGAGACGTAGTCACTTTCGTGACGAACTCCGTTATCAACTGTTTGCACTTCTCTTCTTTTCTCTCTTTCTGTCTCTCATTTCCTTCCTTTCTATTATACTCACCTTGTTAATACTTTCATTCTGTTATTTCCTTAAGTTAATTTCGATTTAATTAACTTGAAATAATCATTGTAAAAGCATTGTAAAAGTTAAGCATTTAAATACTGCAATCTAGTCTAGATCCTATACAGATCATTTTCTCCAAAGACTACTAGCACATAATACATCATCCCCATCCTCTAAGACCCTTGTTGATGAAAATTTTGAAGAGTTATGTGCAAAGAAATCTAAGTCCTCAAACACAAATAATATTATGTAATCCTACCATGTCATGCATTTATCTTCATCCTCCATAAGTCAAAATAAACCTCATGAGTCTTTTACCCAAGTTAATGTTTCTGTCCAACCATCCTCTCTCATCATACCATATACATCCAATGATTCATGTCAATCTCTTAGTCCAAAGCATGCTAGCATAGAATCCCTTGCACGTCAAGATCAAAGTATTCTTTCCACTCCATCCAATGATACCAAAAATCTCCAATACTCTCCAATCTTTGACCAAGATCCCATCTCTCAAGAACCTCATGATGACCCCTTTATCACTTTTTGTTTCATCCAAGATGATCCCCTTCCATCTCAAGAGAAAATTATCCTTCCAAGTTCTCCTTCCACCTCAGCTAATGAATCCATACCATCTCATGATTTCATTGCATCCCGAGAGCATGATAATTCTTCCATCATATCCAATGATGTCCTACCATCTGATGATCAAGATTCCCTTCCTCGTCAAGATCAAGATATACCTCCATTAAATGATACCCTTCCATCTCATGATGATCCCATATCTAATAAAGAGCAAGCTACTCCATCTCCTCCACATAGCGATTCTTTTCCTTGTCAAGATCAAAGTACTCTATCATACCCATGTCAAGATCCTATCACCCATCCTAATTATCCTCATGATTTCAATCCTCCACAAGAGTCTATCACCCCTATTAAAGCTATCCATGAGCCCCTTACCTATCAAATGGGTTGCCTCACATTTATCCAAGGTGGTTTACTCCAAGATCTTGTTATTCCTTCCATATCACATCCACCTCATAATAGACTTGCATCTTGTTTCATAAATAATACATATCCTATTGGAAAACAAATGTGTCAAAGTATGAACTACAAAGGCAAAGGATTAGGCCTTAATGAACAAGGTATCCTAGAACCCCTTTATATCCAAGAAAATCCATATTATCATGGCCTTGGTTATACACCTCATGCTGAAGACATTGGTACCCATCGTAAATCCAGATTCCATCAAAATAAACCCAAGTATCCTAGTCCATCAAACCTTCCATCTATCCTAGGTGCTTATCCTAGTCTATCAAACCTTCCATCTATCCTTGGTCCTTATCATCCAAACTCTAGTCCATCAACCCTTCCATCAATATTGGGGACCTATATCCCTCCATCTCCTATTCATGAAGAAAAAAAAGGCACACATCCTTGATTCCCTCTCAAAATTCTACCTACATTAACCCATCCATAATATCTCCATATCATTCATCTCCATCCACCCATCCCATTGCTCTTGGAAGCAATTTGGGTGCTAAATGTCAAAAGCTTCCATATCAAAATCCACATATATCAAAGGATCAACATGTCTCCTCAAAGAGACGTGCAAAAATAAAAGAAAATATGATCCCAAGTCAAAAGAAAAAATTTCAAAGGCCACAAAGGCCCATAAAGCAAAAATAAAAATCTCAAAGGCCACAAAGGCCCATAAATCAAAAAGAAAAATTTCAAGGCCACAAAGGCCCATAAAGAAAAAATCAAAGTCAAAAGCTATGTGGATTCCTAAAAGTCTCATAGAAGCAATAAAATCTAAAATGACATCCAAATTTTCTAATCCAAAAGCTTCCTCCAATCGTCCATCTAAAAACCTGTCACCTTCAAACTCCATTTTTCCTCTATCACTCCACCACCAATCAAGGTGTGTGCTGATGTTGATCTTGCCATCCTTTTTGTATAACCATCAAAAAGATTTCAAACCTCCTATACATTATCCAACATCCATCTCCCATTATCCTCCTTTAATCCAAACCTTTGCATAAGTCCTTAGCTTCTTCTATCTACCAACATTTATGAGTCTAATTCCCATTGCCATGGTTTATTAGAGCACATATTTGAGGGATATTAGCCATGAAATGTGATGCTTTAGTCCTCCCTCCATCTTCCTATCATGAATATACTACCTTCCATTTTCATTTATCCCTATCGATATCCTATCTTCCATATTCCTCTTGCACTTTACACCTGGGGACAAGTTTCATCCATCCTATCATTCATATCCATTATCCTCTTTACATTCATCCTTTACCTTTCCAACTTTGATCTTGACAAGGTTAAGGATCTTCTTGAACATCATATATTTTATCCTATAAAATTTATCCAAACCTTCCATACCATATCCTCCATCATGTATCTTATCCTATACATTTTTATCCATATCTTTCGTGCCATATCCTTCACCTTATCCATATACTTCCATCCTATCTAAATGAATCCTTTCTTCCCTTCCTTGGTATTGATGAGGAATAGGGGAAAAATACTTCAGGATTTTGTCCATATCTTGTTTATTTATTCTTGATCATCCTATTCATTATCCTTATCCTTGCATTCTTCCATTCGATATATCCTAGCTTATCAAAATCCATGTCCCATTTCCTTCCTTTGTTCTTGATGAGATTAGGGGAAAAATTACAAATGCATGCTTTAGATTTCCTTCCATGTCCTTATCCATTACCATTCCCTCATAGTTTACATCCTTATCATTTATCCATGATTAAATTACCTCCAACGTTGGCCATCATGTCTCTTTGCAACCTTGAATCTTATCATGCAAATCATATTTGAGCCTAGCTGTAAAACATTATCCAATCCTCATATCTTTGGTCAATCAATCATCAAACAATCATCAACCTTATTGTACTTAGAGGAATCAATGATCCTAAGTACTTACCATCATCATGCCCCATGGAATCGATCATTCCTGGCATCCAATCAACCAACCATTATCATCTTTTGACAAGAGATATGTTGCTTGTGTGATATGTTTTGCAGTGAATCTTTCATTTTGATTTATCATTTATCCATGGTTGCACTACCTCTAGTGTGGCACATCTAGTTTCTTTAATAAGTTATATCACATTGCATCTTGCTCCATTTTTAAAAATTCAAAAATTCATAAAAATCATAAAATCCTGAAAAAATCCAAAAAAATCATAAAATGTCCTAAAAAAAATCCAAAAAAAAATCACATAACTTCAAAAATCCCTAAACAGTGACACTTTGAAATCATCACACCACTTTGCACTTCAACAAAATCAAACCCTGATAGGATTGACAATCAAGCAAAAATTAGAACATACATAGCAACCCATCTTACAAATCCAGCCAAGCGCATAAACTGTAACAAAAATTTGTTCTACATTGAGGCATGATGCATGTTTGTTTATTTATCTTTGATTGATTTATGTTTTTTAAAAAAAAATATTTGATGGCATTTCTTTTAGCTTCTCAAGGATGTCTTGGACTAGAGACGCAAGGATGGGGCACGTTCACTTGTTTTCTATATGTGGATTATTTCTTATTATTCATAAGATGACTCGTCTTAAGACATGGTTGTCTAAAACCATCAAGGACCTATGAGTCTAGTGTGGATGAGAATGTTCCTTGTTTGATAGTGTTTTCCATGCAATAAGTATTCAGGTCATCTAAGGTCCTCTATACCTAGATGCTTATACTTTACTGCTAAATAAAAACACAAACAATATTCAGGTAGTCTAGATGTTCATGTTATCTAGACGCTTATACTAATTTGCGACATAATAAGCTCTATGATGATAAAAGCACTCTATAAAGCACAAGCGGCTTCATCACTTTCATTTTCTTCCATCTTGCATTTCTTCCATCTTTCGTTTCTTGCATTTCATTTTCTTCATCTTTCTTTTCTGATATATGCCTCCTGAATCAAATCTCAAATCATTGAACTTGCTTCTCAACATCTCATGTCCCCTTAATCAATCAATCAATAATTGTATCAATTTGTCTTGCATAAGCATCAATCTCAATTAGCTTAACCAACTTGTCAACCTAGCTATACTAATCATTTCCATCAATTGTTCAGTTATGCCCATCAACTGTGCATTTCTATCAAATGTACATCTCTGCTTAATCACTTGTGCAATGTTAATCATTTAATCATTTTCCTATAATCAATTGAGAGATCAATCTTCTTGCAATCCATTTGATTAATCTCTTGAGGGGGCATACCATATTCATCATTATCCTTACCAGGTTATCTCTAGGGAATGTATCAGTTGATCAATTTTTCTTTGAAACAACGCGACAAGCTGCATTGTCTCGAAGAGGGGAAAAATGTAGACACATAAAAATTTTCTGTTAAATTTATCCTCATTTAACTTTAATTTTCTTCAGGCATTGGCTATATCCTTAATATCTCCTATCATTTCATTTTTATCTATTATTCATCTTATTCCATTCTTCTTTTCATATCTTCCATTGAATCAATCCAATAAATATTATTCTATCCTTAACACATGCACCTTATATCCATTTTATCCATTTATCAAATAAAATCCCTCTAGTATTCCCTCCTACCACTTACCATTCACCATTTACCGCTTATTCCTCCTATATCCCTAATCTCCCATTATCCCATATTTACCCTGATACTTGACTTTCTCTTGAGGGTATCTATTTAAACAACCTCTCTACCTCATTGTGGGATCATCTAGTATATGTGTCGAATCTCTATCAATATCACTTGCAATCTAGCTATCATTTTCATCTTGCATGCTAGTTTCTTCTCAAGTTATAGTTTTAATTTCTTAGATTTGCAATAGTCTTTGCATCTTGCATTTGAATCTCTAATAAATCATAGCCTCTTGTGTGTGTGCTTCTGAGAGCGATTTTGTTTACACAAGATCTTGATTTGAGGAGTGTAATAGAGATAATTAGTTTATTTCCTCACAAGTAGATTAAAGTTTTACATTTGCATTTGCATGTTTGAATAATCTTCTTGCAGGTTCTCTATTATTTGGATGTTGGAATGATTTGAGTCTTAATCCATAAGATCTCGAATCTATTTTGTTTCCTCTACTACAGTTAGCATGCAAGAACCCAACTGAATTGGATTGGACTCCATGGTTGGAGTATTTCATTCAAGAGAACTTGTTGTTCAAAGAAAAGAAGTTGTGCATACCAAGAGGTTCCATGAGGGAGTATCTCATTAGAGATAAGCATAGTGGTGGATTGGGTGGATATTTTGGAATAGATAAGACAACTGCGTTGTTGAATGAAAGATATTATTGGCCAGGAATGAGTGTGGATGTCAAGAAAATGGTACAAGGATGCAAAATTTTTCAACATGCCAAGGGTATGAAACAAAATACTGGATTGTACCAACCATTGTCAATTCCAGAGAGACCGTGGGAACACATTAGCATGGATTTTGTTTTGGGATTGCCTCAAACTCAACGAGGTAATGATTCAATTTTTGTGGTTGTTGATAGATTTTCAAAAATGGCTCATTTTATTCCATGTCAGAAAACTAGCGATGCTTCCCATATAGAAAATTTATTTTTCAAAGAAATAGTTTGGTTACATGGTTTTCCTAAGTGTATCATATCTGATATGGATACAAAGTTTGTTGGTCATTTCTAGCACACATTGTGGAAGAAATTAGGTACACATTTGGGTTTCAGTTCAACCTACCATCCACAAATAGATGGATAGACCGAAGTCGTGAATAGGAGTTCAGGTAATCTTCTTTAATGTTTGATCGGAGACAAACCAAAGTAATGGGATTTGCTACTATCCCAGGTATATTTTTACTCTAATAATTCGGTGAACATGAGTATTGGAAAAAGTCCATTCAATGTGGTGCATGGTTTCAACCCTAGGGGAGTAGATGAACTCAAAGATAGTGCAGACCTAGTGAAAACAAGTGTTGTGGTAGAGGACTTTGCATAATATATTGGAGACTTGCATAAAAAAGTGAAAGAAAAGTTGGAGAACTATACAACTAAGTATAAAGAGTCTGCTGACTGTCATAGAAGAGAACACAAATTTCAAATTGGAGAACTAGTTTGGGTTCATTTAAGAAAGGAGAGGTTTCCACAAGGAACCTATAATAAGTTAAAATGGAATAAAATAGGTCCTTGTTGGATCCTACATAAGTTTTCATCCAATGCTTATGCAGTTGAACTTTCAAAGAATGTAGATATATCTCCTATCTTCAACGTTAATGATTTGTACAGAGATTTTGACAAAGGGACAAGTACTCAATCACATTCGTCTGTTAATACAGATTGGGTGAACCAACTACCAGAGAAGCAAACTAAAGAAGCAAATGCAATTATTGATTTCAGGGTTGCAAAGAAAACACGTGGTAAAGAGTATCCAGAGTACCTAGTTCACAGGAAGGGAAAGCCAGTATAGGAAGCATCTTGGTTGAAGGCGCATGAACTGGCTCAGTTTGGACTATCGGTTCTAGATTATCCCAAATGTTCTTGAGTCTTCACTCATGGAACATTTCTCCTACCTTGGGTGTTTGATGCAAGAGCATCCAAGGCCAAGAACAATCCTGCATCATTTTTTGTGTGTGTTGTTTAATCGAATAAGAGCGAAACAAGTTCTATTGACGAGACATCAACTCATCAACATGAAATTTCTACTAGTCCCAACGATGGACCGATGGTGTTGCATTGTTGTCAACGAGAGATTAAAATTTTGGTGGGACCCTATTTTGTGTCCCATCGACGGTCCAATGGTTGCAACAAGTGAAGGAGAACATATAAGTTACATTGGTGAGACATCATTCTTTGTCCTTCCTTCGGGGCGATATCAGTGTGAGGTTCTCCCATCGGTAGGATGATGTCCCCTGTCCTACCGATAGCGTGATGGTGGATGTTGTTGACGAGACAGTGCTTTGTCGCTAGGACATAGATGGTGGTATCCCCAATTGAACGATGTTTGGTGTGCAAAGTGTTTGTCGGCGGGACTTCTTCGTATCAGTGGGAGGTGATTGGGGATCTCACCAACAGGGCGAAGGTGGACTTGGTAGTGTGAGTGATACGATTCGTGTGATGGTCAATGGCAGTGGATGGTGACACTTGGAAAAATGCGATCAAATGAATTCCACATCGTTGTTGTGGAATCCATCTCCATTGGCTGACTTGATGAAGCTACTGATAATGAGGAAATGACATTGTGATACTATGACATGAGGAGAGATGAACACCAAGGCCGACCTGGAGGAATATACAATATGTAGTGTTAGCAGGTGGGGGTAGGGTAAGGTAGAAGGGGGTCGAGTGTGGTGAAGTGAAGAACAAAGAGTTGCTTTGAACAAAATTTCTTGGATGTATATCTGTTATTGAATAAAAAAGGAAAATATTTGTTATCTTGTTGCATTTGGTTGATCTTTCTGTGTGTGTGAGTTGGTTGCATGATCAGATAGCCTATCTAGGCTCTCTGAGCTTGACTACACTAGAAATTTAGCATAATAAGTATTTACCTTATTACCCAAAAGCCAATAGATAGGTTGAAGTCATTGACAAGGAGTTTGAGAAAACTCTAATGAATAATGTCACACTCTATTATAGGGGTTGGGACAACTACCCTTCGGAAGCTATATGGGCTTACTAGTCAACACGGAAGACCACCACTAGTATTACACCAAATGAACTTATTTATGATAAGAAAGTTGTATTGCCTATAAAATTTGAAATTAAAATTTTATGTATAAATTTAGACTTGGGTATAGACCTCATTGATTCTTAAAAATTAAGGATTGAATAACTTCATTTCATAGATGAGACGCATTAACAAGTTTTATTTCAAATAGAATTTATTCAACAACAATATGCCTTGTGACATGATTGCTTCAATCATAAATTTTTATTCTAACAAGGTGATTGGGCACTTATGTATGACTTGGTTCTAAGAGATTAAAACTATTTATGACAATGACGTTCAAAACTATTCACAATGGGTGTTAATTGAATGGATATCCTTGTTAATGACCATTTCTCAAAACTTTATAGTAAAACACTTTCAAAAGAGAAATTAATTGAAGTGATACAAAAGGAACCACAATCTTGGATATCATCAATTAAACATACACAGTAGATCCTTGAATACTCTAAATTTCTACATACAACTATTTTAAAAATATACAATAAATTCTAATAATGAAAACGTTTAGACATTGTTAGGTAGCTACTATTTAAAAAATAATTTCTAATAGATTGTAGCTGAATAACCTTAGTGGTAAAAATATTTTTTTGACACCATTAACCTATATATGTATAAAAATTTGATTACCAATAGTCACTTATCATTATAAAATATCCATGCATTCACTAATATATTCTATTTCAAGTTATTTACTATATCTTCAACCACTCCTTGTAGAAAGATACTTTTTATTGGTCTATCACAAAGTTCCTAGAATAGTACCAAATCCTATCACACCTTCCCTTAGAGATGTTCTTCTTAGTGCACATTCATTTGGTGTACCCATTTTTTAATACATGCAACTTTACTGCCACCTATAAAAGTTGGGTGCATGTTCCCAATAAGTTTTATTTTATTTTTAAACTTTATTAATGTTTATTATTCTATTTTAAATAATAAAAAGAAACATTCAAACTATTTCCAAATTTCTTGAGGTTTGGTAACCTTTTAAATTGTGAGAATTACACCATATGATATATTATTGCTTTTGTTTTAATACCTTAATTTTTTAGTTATCCTCTCATATATTCATCATAGTTATCACTTGGAATTATAATGCATGTTGTTTATCACCCATAACCACCAGACTGAAACTAATAGTTATCCTCTCATATATTCATCATAGTTATCACTTGGAATTATAATGCATGTTGTTTATCACCCATAACCACCAAACTGAAACTAAGGTACCTACTGTAGAAAATTTGAATGTTATTAATACATATGAATAATCAAGAAAATCCTTCATATAGAACCAAGGGAAAACATTTAATAACCAACTCAACCTCTTATAGCAAATGAACATGTGATGAAATTATTGGATTGATATCTAAGACTAGGAAGTAATCAAAATATTAAAAAATAGATATGGCTACTTATTGTCCTAAATTTTGATGTGTCCATTTATAATTTTATGCCTTCCATGTCTATACATAAGAGTATCTTATATTTTCTAATTTTTATTTTTCCTATTTTAGATATTGGTGTGATGTTTTAGATGAAAAAAAGGTTCAAATTTATATTGATAAAATATTTTAGATTTCATTAGAAAGGTCAAGTTCCAAAGGGGAATGCAAATTTTAAGTAAAATTTTAAATTCTCTTTTCATTATTTCAATATTTTCATGTTACTTTGTAACTCTTTTATAGATTTTCATCCAAACATAAAAAAATGAATAAAATTGACTTCACCATCTAATTTTAGAATTTTCTTACATCATTGTAAATCTTGTAAGCATACTACCAAACTCTAAAAAATCAAATATATTAACTAAGAGGGATTTTAGAATTTTAATGCATAATTGTAGCTATATTGTTGAGTCACATCCCTGCTTCAAAACCCTATGTTGCTAACTAGATATAATTTTAAACTTTTCTTTTTTATTTGTAGCACTTGTAAGCCTACACCCAAAGTTCTAAACCCATAATTAAAACTAAAAAGATACCTCATTTATTTTTTGTATTACTTGTAAAATATCTAAAAGTTGATGGATCTAAGTCTCATTTGCAACTTATTGCTTCACAAATTTTGTTGGCTCACACATTCTTCATCTTCTAGTGAAATGTATAATATCACTCTAGTATTTTCTATCACTAAGAACTACCACACAATTGGAAGTAAACTCGTATGAATTAGGGTTTTCATTATTTGAAGGTTTTCATCACAAGCTTGAAGTTTCAATATTAAATGTAGTTTTTCCCACTTGGTCAAACACTCACCCTAGGGTTTCCTTATTTATTGCAAGCTTGAATATAGCTTCCAAGTATCTAATCTAATCCCCCAAGTTGGTATTGAACTATGCATGGTTCTATAATAAAAAACATAGATACATTCACACTACTATGTGCCAAAAGGTGTTATAAATCATGTCAGAGTATAAATAAAAGATTTTGGAATTCACACACACAAGAAGTATGCAAACATAAAAATTGAGTTATCTAAGAAAATTTATGAAGATAATTTGATCATTGCATCTATATACTCAAGAAAGTATGACTAAGAAATAAATAGCTTCAATTTCTTGAATTCCTAAGATACCTCTCAAGAGTAATTTTATAGAAGTGATTTAATAACTTTAGTTGACAAAATTCTAGGAAATCCAACTGTTAAGGAGTTCCACCAATGTATGTTCCAATTCATTGTTATAATTTTGGATGTAAATAACACTTTGAATTGGGTACACTTGTCAATAATTATTTTCATAATAAAATAATTGATTTGATCACATCAAAGAACTTATTTATGACCTATCCAGTCTACTTAATTACTAGGAGGGCTATCTTCCCCAGTCTAAAAATAAATGGTGTCATGGTTGTTGGTTATTAACAAAATTTAGTTCATGAACATCATCCACCACTTGAACTTAAAGCAAGCCAAAGATACTTTGAGAGAGTGAACAAAGACTTTATATTTCTCATCATCGGGATGCTTGAGAATGATATTAACAAGCAAGTGTTAGTTAAAAAATTACTACTATTATTATGTGGGGAAGTTTGTATATTCAATTTCCTATATTCTCTTATATTAGGTTTAAATGATTCACTAATGTTCCATATTGGCTTCCAAGATATGTAAATGAAAAAGTAGTTTTAATAGATTTATACTACCAAATAGTAGAAGCACACAAAGTTTTATCTAGTAAAAATTAATTAGGTGTCCAACTTATGCAAGTGCTAGAGGAGTACAGGTAGAAATAGTTGTGGTGAAACCTCAACCTTTTGAAAGGAGAGTGACATATAATCTCTAGGGAATTGAGAAAATTAAGTTTGGAATATACACACGAGCCAATCCTTAATGATTTCTAGGCTAATTTAATGATGAACATGAAGTATGAAGAAGGGATTATTATATACTATCATCATTTTAAATTTATTATTTTAAAATAAAATGTGTACCTTAAGAAATATTTGATGATGGAAATGTGTTGGACCTTGCATATGAGGAGCAACAGGTATTTAATAAACCAATACCTTCAATTGATTGGTCTATTCCCAAATACAAATCAAACAAGGATAAAACTCAAACTATGATTAATAGAAGCACAACATCCATGCTACGTATGAAATTGGAGGAGCCAATAAAGAGTAAAGAAAATTCACCAAATAAGAAGAAGAAAAGTAATAGGAAATCACACAAGTAGAAGAATTATTCTTTCACTACTACTCTTCCACCTATAGATGTAGTCATCACAAAAGAGTAAACATACAAGGCTCTGAACAAGAAAAATTAGAGGAAGTAGAAAAATAGTGAGGAAGAAGTAGAAAGATAAAATAAAAACTAAATTCTCTAGTGGTTATTCCTAATTGTTTTGCTTTTTCTCCATAAAATTCATCTCCTTCTCTTGAGAAAACACCATCTTCCAAAGAACACCACATTTATTCTCCTTCTAAGTTTCCCCCACCAACTCATAAGCCTCTTTGATCTATAATTAAAGGGCTACAAATAATTTCACTTTACTCTCAACTACAAATTTTATCCCGATCCAACAAAATTACGTGGTTATGAATCTTAACCGTTGAATTACGACAAATAAAGTTCACTTATACTTTATCCAGATTCAAGAGACATAAACTAACTATTTAATTATCATAAATAGGAAAATAAAAGAATCAAAATACTGAAAGAATTATGAGAAAGGGAAGAAATAGAGAGATCACGCTTGATAATAGAGTTCACTCAATTTGAGCTACGTCTTCGGGTCCACTTCTCAATGTTGGACTGCTTTATTGATATCACCAAGCAAAAGCCTTCTTACAATATCAAGCTCCAAAAAAACTTGCATAAAACTCCTCACAATCTCACTTTCAATTTTACAAGTTTTGGTGTACAAAAACACCTTGTAAATTCTCCTCCAAACACTCTCCAAAGTTTTCTTACAAAGGCATAAAAATTCCCTCCAACACCTAGTTCTCTCAAAAGCACATGGTTGAAAATCAAGCACCTACACCCCCTTTTATACATAAAAAATTGCCTTAATAAGACTCAACCATCAAAACAAATAAATAACCTTCATCTCCTGTTTATAAGCCCTTATGGGTTTTTATGGTTTTTTTGCAATATTCATTTGTTGGGTTGTTATTAACCATATAATTAATTTTGGGCTTAACAAGTGTTTAAAAGAATCACCAACCCTTATAATAACATTAAAATCCTTTTAAATAATTACTAACCCATTAAAAATATTATAATTTGTTGAAATATGAAAAAGGTGGTTAAAGGGGTTAATTTGTTGAAATATAGGTTTACGGGTTTCTTTTTCTCTCCTTGTTTTATGGGCAAGGCAAGAGGATTTTAAGGGATAAAATCCCACCAAATCCTTTCTCTTTTTAAATTTAGTTTTTTAAACCATACATGTTTTTTTTTCTTTAAATTAATTATGGTTTAGTATATATTTATGCCAACTCACCACTCCTGCCACATCATCTGCCACGTCCTACCAAGTGTCAATTTCTAGTGATGCCATGTCACCACTTTGACCAAGTTTGACCGCAACTTAACTTCCACATACAGACTCAGATTTGGTTCGTTTAAAATGCGTTGGAAAGCTCTCATCGAGCTCTATGTGATGGAACTAGTAGAGAAATGTTCCATGATCATCAATTTTTCCATTTGACCAGCTTTGACCACATGACCAAATTTTGACCGAGCATATCTCTCGCATACGGTCTCCTTTTGATGTGATTCAAATTGCGTCGGGACCATGTCAACAAGCTCTATCCAATGATGCTGATTTGGATGAATTCTAAGACTCTAAAATTTTTAGGTATTTTGGATCCACCTGGATCATTCCTCCCCATTGAGAAGCTTTTGGACCACCAAAAGGTCTATTTTTTATGTACAATTGAAGTGAGGGCATTTTCGCCTCACTTTCCCAATATCACCTGTCCACCTTGCTAGAATTTTGAACATCTATCCCATCACAACCAAGATGAAAAATGAGATAGTATTGCTGATACAATCAATCATTCCTTCAACTTTATATTCATCAATATTCATTTTCGCATCCACTATTCACATAGAACTAGCTAATAGAATAATAAGCAACAATACTGAATACAATGATGTGAAAGAGAAAGTATCAACGTGTTAGATCTCCTGAACAAGAACACCATTAGAAAATGAATCATTCAAACCCTTTTTTACCACCTTTGGCTGAAGGCTTAAATGTGCTTGAACTGATCCTCACATTGTGCTATTCATGACACCTTATCATGATTAGAAATTATTCCATCTTCATGCTTAATATCTCTAGCTGTTACAGACATGAGGGTTAATACATTGCTTGCATTCATAATCATCTTCAAACGCCCTGTGTTTACAACAGATCTATCATTCTTCATGTGATGAGATTTCACAATGAACTCAATTCCATCCTTAAACAAATGATACATGTTATGTTCCCTATAGAAAATGGCCTTTCTGTGATACAAATAAGGACTTCCCAAAACCATCCCACAAATGTCAAGCGGAATTACATCTAACTCTACCTCATCTATAAACTTGGATGTGATTGCAAATCAAAGTTTACATTGTTTTGACACATGTAATCAAGCATTATCATGCACCCAACCCAATGGATATCATTTAGGATGAGGTGTTGTTTTTAATCCCAATTTCCTAACAACTTGTTCAGAGATTAGATTCACTTGTGATCCACTATCTATGAGTGTATCAATCTTATTTTGTTTTGCAATAGCCCTTATATGAAACAATTCATTCCTTTTACTTTCAACAGGTGCTTCATTACACTTTACAGAAGAAGCATGGGAAATAGTATTGACAACAGGAATGTTACCTTTTATACTGACTACTGTGATCTTGGTTTCATCATCTGAATCTGATCCGAGATCATGCATGATAGCTGCGGTCTTTTGCTTACCCTTTCGATCCTTGAACCACTTTGGCTTCTGATCAGGATGCAATTTCCAACATCTTGCATCTTCGTGCCCTTCCTTCTTGCAATGTGAGCAATAAGGCTTCTCATCCTCTTTCTTTATAGTAGCTGTTCACTGTGATTTCTCTTTTCCTTTCTTGCTTCCTTTCTGCTTACTGGATTCCATCAATAGATTGTCATGGCTATTCCTTGAGCTTTTTTCCAAATGGATACCTTGCACACTAACTTCATCAATGTTAGTTGGATTAAACATAAGTATGGTATGTTTCAAACTCTCACATAATCCACCTATATACTTTAACAAAGTTTCTTGTGTGTATAAAGGAATACCCAAAATTAAAGCCCTCTTCCTAAACTCCTGTGTATATTCTTGCACACTTTGTCCTTTCTCTTGCCTTAATGATTGCCAATTCATCATTGCTTTTTGCATGTGCCCTAATGGATAAAATTGTTTTTTAAGTGCAGTTGTAAACTCAAACCAAGATGAAATTATTTTATCGTATCCACTAATGTAGTACCCCTCCATTTATGCTTATGTTTTCGGTTTGCATGTTTTCACACTGTTGGACTTTGGTACTTTGGTTTGGATATTTTGATCGCTGATTTTGAGCGACAGAGGATTCACTTCGTGATATGATGATACATTGTATGGTGATAATTGATTTCTGACATGCTTTGTATTAGCGTAGATGTTTTCTTCGGATGTCATTGCTTTATATATGTTTATGATGGACTAACTGTTATTTAATTTGTCAGTCTGATGTGACGTGTATTGGTGTGGAGAACGGAATTGCATCACTCGCTTCCGAGTGCCCTGTGATGTCTGTGATCCGCACGGTGTGTTTGTACAATGGATTATATATATATGCATGTTATTGGTTTGATTGCAGGATTGCAGGTACATGACACCGACTCCACCTGGTTACTCAGGTCTGAGAGTGTCAAGACTCAACGGAAATGTTGATTGGGAGGTAGTAACATGGTTCATCCTAGTCTAGTCTTAAACCCAATCACAATACATTATCAGTTTTAGTTTGGGGTCTTTGGTTGTCTTGTTTGTCCCTAATTGGATCAATTGCTTGAAAGGAAAATTTTGTCAATTTTAATGATAGTTTATTATTCTTTAATTTACTATTGATTTAAATTAATTTTAAATGTTTAAAAAAAATAAGTTTTACATTTTATTTATTTAATTAATTAGTTTGTTTGGTTAAGTAATTTGATCATTGCGATTAAATTATTTAATTAAATAGAATAATTAATTAAATTAAGTTACCTTCATTATGTGAATAGATTTAAATTTCAAATTGGTTGATATGAGGGAAATGGTATTTTTAATTGTTAGATAAATAAATAAAATAAAGAAAAAAGGAAATTTGTATTTTTGAAAATTGAAAATTATTTAAAAGCATGCAAATCTTGAAAGAGGAAGAAATGAAAGATTGCCGGGAAGTTGTTAAAAGATATTTGTTTCTTCTTGACATGTGTGCCAGTTGTATTAATTGCTTTTGTGGGTGGAGGATTTTCTCGGAGGTTATCTAAGTTTTGGGAAAATACAGAGGATTACCTTTTTCTTCACGGGAAATGAAAAAAATAGTTTGCTGTTAAAATTATTTTTGGTAAAATTTGTGATTGCTTTGAGAATTGTTGTATATTTCTGGAAGTTCTCTGGTTTGGCATATTGGGAATTGGTGTTCGGGAAAGGCTTTGGAAGCTACAGGCAAAGCTATTCATCACCAGACAAATTTCTGAAGCTAAGGAAAACAGGTATTTCCCTTGTGATTTATAATTTTTTTGTTGTTGAAAAGAATGCCTGTAAAAAAAAAAGTTTCATTTTATTAATATCTCTGTATTTCTCGGGAAAAAAATTGTTTACTGTATATTCTCTTTAAGGATTTATAGATTTCTTGAAAACTTCTTTCTTTTTGTACAAAAGTTTGAGTAAATTATTGTGAGGGAAATCATTTTTTGAAAAGGAGATTAAATCCTCAGGGAATAAATTAAAATTTGATTGGAATTGCTGTGCATATTTTCCTTTGAAAACCTTGTTGAAATTTTATATTTTCCCCATTGAAACCCTGTTGAAAATTTATTCCAAAGTAAATCTCTGTAGAATTTTCTAAAAATTCCCCCATATGAAAACCCTGTGAATTTGTATAATATATATATATATATATATATATATATTTTATACATATATATTTTCATATATAAATTAGATTGTGAAAATTTTATTAAAAGTGTTTGTTCTTCTGGAAATCGCCATACGGGCGAGGGTTTGAACAGGGAATTGTCAATAATATTTCATGAAATTGCCGCCTGGGCGAAAGTCGTCATTGAAATTTTTTTTAAAAAAAATTAAATTAAAATTTCATAGTCGTCATACGGTTGAATGCAAATAATTTAAAGAAAATTTTTTATTGTTTAAGTGTGTGGGGAATGGGGCTACCACAGCCGCCCCACAAGGGACGCGAACTGTGGGCAGCGCCCAGCGCTGCACACAATCTGCGGCCCCATGGGGAAGGCTGTGAAGCAGCCATTCCCTACAGGGAATACTACGCAGCAAGGTTGCGATTTATTTAAATCGCATGGATTTAAATTTATAATTTTATTTTATATAATGTATCTTTAATGTATATTTTATTTATGATATATTTATAATATATTATATAATATTATAATATATTATATATGTTTGATATTTGATAGAAATTTTATTAAAAAAAACTATTTGATATAATGATTAAATAATATATTTAGTAAAATAAAATAATTATTTAAATAAAATTATTTAAGTGATTGTTTTATTTCGGAGCAACTAATTAGAGTGTGTTTTAAAATTTGATTTAATTTAAATAAAATATTTTTATTTGGTAAATTGATGATTATTTCATTATGTGAAATTGAGAAAGTGAAAATTAGATTAGATGATACAACTTCTTTTATTGTTGAGAGAAGAATTTTAATCGAGTTGTTATAATTTTTTTGCTAATACTTATTGAATGACTGGATTTAGTAAATCCTAAAGTAGAATTTTCAATTTTTTTTAATTTGCTTTAAATTGTGTTATTGTATTGGGCAAATTGGGAATGTTTTTTGATGTACAAGTCTTCCAGACAAATTGTATAATGTGGGAGTTGTGATTGTTTAAGTAGAATTCTTGTGTTGACTAAGGTTGTGTACGTGGTTTTGCATGGTGTTTAGACACCTGATTTTTTGAACATAGACATTGATGTTTGTTATGAAAAGAGTAGAATTTTATGTTGTATTTTTGTACACCTTGTCTACCCTAGTCAGAGAAACTTGGAATTCCCTTGTTATGTTTAGGGGAGTGGCTTTGTGTGAGGGCCAACACACAAAGTGGTGTCAGGGTAACTTACAAAGAGTTGGTAAGTCAGTGATAACTAAACAACACAGTAGTTAGATTAAAATCTTTAATAAGATTATTATGCCTCGCTTATAGACTCTAGAGCTAGTTCAATCTTGAGTATAAGTTGAGAAGGCCTGGAATGGCAAATCGATATCTTGTTACTTTAAAAGATATTCGATTCCACAATAGTTTGCAAATGGGGCCGGGTTTCATAAGAGGTTACCAGGGTAACCCAAGTTGGGGGCCGGAACCTAGGAAGAAACACCAGGGTAACCTTTGCAACATTGTGATGACACTCCACCTAAAATAACAGTTTACCTTGTGTACTTAGCACATTTGATTGTCTTAATTCTGGAAGCAATGTAACCATCAGTTAGTTATGTACTAGTGTCTAGGGTGAATAGGTTATGTCTAGGTAACCTTATTACTATCTCCTAGCACAGGGGGTGGACCTACGGGTACCACATGGTTGGGTGGAATGTGCACCTTACTTCGTTGGGTCCCCAGTTTATGATCATGGCAACGAGAGCTTCATGGATGGAGAGCTCGTACTTGGATTTATATGTACTTCCTTTATTGCATTATTGGAAATCTTGTATTTGTAACATCCCTCAATTGTTTATGAGGTGAACATTTGAAAAATGTAATTGTAACTATTATTGATCTACCTCATCTGATGAATGAGTATTGTAATATTATTTTAAATGCAATGTAAGAATCATATTTGTACTTTATACTTTCATGAATGGAATTCAAATGTTGTGCAATGTTTATTTTTAAGTTTATGTTAATTAAATATATGCAATGCTAAATACTAAAGTCGTCTATGGAATCTCAAGTAGTGTGACGTCACGTAACTTAGTGAATGTAAGCAAACTAATTAAGTTAATATTAACACTCAAAAAAAATTTATTACACTTATATAGACAAATGCAACATTCCTTAGGTTATAAGACGGGGCATTACAACTAATATCTTCCCAAGTCTTACTTTCCCACTAGATTAGCGCTGTGCCTCCCAAGAGAAGAGTGGCTAACTGGATCTTTGAAGCATCATCAGTGAAATTTTGTACCTTGCAATAAAATTCAACTTGTTTGATCCAATTTTTGAGTTTCTCTGCATCCAATTCTCCATTATAGATTGGAAAATCAAATTTAAAATCAAGTTTCAACAAAGGCGTATTAGATCTAGACTGTACAAGTTGTTTCTTCTTAGAAGAGTTAGACGAAGAGGAAGAAGAGGATGGAGAAGATGAAGAGGATGGAGATGGAGGTTCAAGATAGTCACTACCACCTCCTACTCCTTTACCTTTGTCATCTTTCAACGAGGATTCAACTTCCTCCTTCTTTCTGTTCTTGAGTTCCTTTTTCCTCTGTCACTCTTGCCTCTCTTGGAAAAGAACTTCCACCATAGCCTTCATTTCGAGAAATGCTTTCTGGAAAGCTTTCTCATCAAGCTCTATAGGACTTTGTTCAATTGCCATCTCTTCTTGTGGAAAATTCCTTCGTTTTCTTATCTCAGGATTGAACTCGGTAAGTGCACCTTCTCCTTGCTTCAGTTTCAACCTAGTTAAGATTCACCACTTGCAATTTTCCTGTTAAAATGCTCTGATACCAACTTGATCTATAATTAAAGGGCTACAAATAATTTTCACTTTACTCTCAACTAATTTTTTTATCCTGATCCAACATAATTACGTGGTTACGAATCTTAACCGTTGAATTACGACAAATAAAGTTCACTTATACTTTATCCAGATTCAAGAGACATAAATTGACTATTTAATTATCATAAATAGGAAAATAAAAGAATCAAAATACTGAAAGAATTATGAGACAGAGAAGAAATAGAGAGATCACACTTGATAATGGAGTTCGCTCAATTTGAGCTATGTCTTCGGGTCTGCTTCTCAATGTTGGACCGCTTTATTGATATCACCAAGCAAAAGCCTTCTTACAATATCAAGCTCCAAAAAAAATCGCCTAAAACTCCTCACAATCTCTCACTATCAATTTTACAATTTTTGGTGTACAAAAACACCTTGTAAATTCTCCTCCAAACACTCTCCAAAGTTTTCTTACAAAGGCATAAAAATTCCCTCCAACACCTAGTTCTCTCAAAAGCACATGGTTGAAAATCAAACACCTACACCCCCTTTTATGCATAAAAAATTTCCTTAATAAGGTTCAACCATCAAAACAAATAAATAACCTTCATCTCTCGTTTATAAGCCCTTATGGGTTTTTATGGTTTTTTTGCAATATTCATTTGTTGGGTTGTTATTAACCATATAATTAATTTTGGGCTTAACAAGTGTTTAAAAGAATCACCACCCCTTATAATAACATTAAAATACTTTTAAATAATTCCTAACCCCCTTAAAAATATTATAATTCGTTGAAATATGAAAAAGGTGGTTAAAGGGGTTAATTTGTTGAAATATAGGTTTACGGGTTATTTTTTCTCTCCTTGTTTTATGGGCAAGGCAAGAGGATTTTAAGGGATAAAATCCCACCAAAATCCTCTCTCTTTTTAAATTTGTTTTTTTAAACCATACTTGTTTTTTTTTCTTTAATAATTATGGTTTAATATATATTTATGCCAACTCACCACTCCTGCCACATCATCTACCACGTCCTGCCAAGTGTCAATTTCTGGTGATGCCATGTCACCACTTTAACCAAGTTTGACTAGTCATAACTTCCACATACAGACTCGGATTTGGTCTGTTTAAAATGCGTTGGAAAGCTCTCGTCGAGCTCTATGTGATGGAACTAGTAGAGAAATGTTCCATGATCATCAATTTTTCTGTTTGACCAGCTTTGACCACATGTTGACCAAATTTTGACCAAGCATATCTCTCGCATACGGTCTTGTTTTGACATGATTCAAATTGCATCAGGACCATGTCAGTGAGCTCTATCCAATGATGCTGATTTGGATGAATTATGAGACTATGAAATTTTTAGGTATTTTGGATCCACTTGGATCAATCTCTCTCCTCTTCCCTCTCCTCCTATTCTTTATCCTTATATATGTCAAAAAAATCACCTCTACAAAATCCATGATGAAGTACAAAATCCATGATTTTCTCCTTCATCTCCCTCAAAATAGCTTCTAAATTTAGAGAAGAGTCCATCCCATCAATCATATTATCCACCTTTAGAGACTGATTCTAAAAAAGAGAAAGTTAACAATTAGTTGTGAAACAAGTAAATCATTTGAATTTAGATGCTCCAATATGGCTCAACTAGCATGTCAAAGAGAAGGAAAAATGAAACTAAGGAAAGGAAGAAAGGTATGCAAAAAGACTTCCTACACTTAAATTCTAAGGAGAGTGTTGTGCAAATTTTAATCTTTTAACAATTACAAAAAATAAGAAACACATAAACATAAAATAAATAATATACCATAACACAAGTATACACAATGGAAAATTTTTTAAGAGAAAAACCAACACTCCAAAATTTCCCAATGTATTATTCAGTAAACAACACAATTGCAATACACTTGTAGAGCAAACCTTCATAGGAGTATCACCTACTAGAGATCTAGAGGAATTCTAACAACTTAAAAATATCTACAAAAGAATACACTCAAGCTCCATTTGAAACGCCTCATATAAGAGAAAAATACATGAAACCATAAAATGGAAATTAGAAAACCGTGAGCTAAAATCACCAAAAAATGTGGTGGCCAAATTTGAAATCTCAAGATAAGTTCGTAGGATAAAAATAACATATTCTTTACATGTCATAACTTTGTTATAATCCACTCACCCAATTGGGAATTTCATTGTCTCTAGCCAATTATTCCTTATGATGTGTCATAACATGCATCATAAGTTGGTCAAAGAGTGTATCTCCTCATGTATCCAACACTTTTTCACATTTCCTATGATTTTCTTTGGAGGCCATAACTTTTAATTCGGGAGGCCGATTGGCCCCATTTTAAAAAAATTATAGAGCTCAAAGAAAGCTATATAAAATTCAACCACCTTAGTGGTGCTAAACAACCCGGTAATATTATTTTGGCTAAAAGCCAACTCTATAGCCTAGAAAAATGAGTTATTCTATTTTATAACTTGAAAATCACACTTTTTATTATCTTATCAATAGGAGAAAGGTTGAGACATATTTCCTACCATTATTACACTTATAAAAGCACCTTGCAAGAGAAAAGGGGGTATCAAAATCATAATATAATTTTTTAGGGGTTGAGAGGCCCATAGACTCATAGCACCATGCAATTTTTTTATGCTCATCGACTTTGCAAGTGTATTTGCAATATTCTTCAAAGTGTCATCTTTCTCTAGCATCACCCTATCATAATCTATCATATGTCAAACAAAATGGTATTTTAATAAAATTATTTGTCCTTGCATGAAAGGTTAGGTTCTTTTCTATACATATATCACTTTAACTATTACAAAGAGCTATAATGGCTCTTGCTTCTAGCCCAACATTTGAACATGATATCTTAAGCCACATGGCTTGCTTACAAGCATGAGTTGCTACCATGTAATTTTATTTTATAGTGGAAAATGTGACCATAAATTATTGCTTATTCAACCAATTGGTTCCATCACTAAACATAGTAAAAATATATCCATTGGTGGATCTTCTATTGTCGACATCTCCAACCCAATTTGAATCCACAAATCCATGCATACAAAATGAATGTTTGTTCCTGTATAGGAGAGAAAATTTTCACCCCTCTCGCAAATTCCCCTTTTACATCCCCTACTTTAAAAAATCAAATCTGACTAGGTAAATCCACCTCCTCATTTCATACACCGTCCACTTGGCGCTTGTTTTTAGTGTCAATGGGAGAATTTCTGTAAGGGACACACGCGTGGTGCATAGATTTATGCGTAGTACATTGCCATCCCTAATAGATTCCCACCTTTGGAATCTGTAAAGACGTTATGTTCTCCATTGGTGACGAAGTGTAACGCCTATGTTCCTTCCAGCTAACTTGAGAATGACTTTTTCCCTCCTAATGGGCCTTCAAATGGCTATCTTTCATTTCCACTTCATCTCTTTAGCAATTCTTATGCCTCTACACAATCACACATGTTGGTTTGACCTTGCTTCACGACTCTTGAGCTCCAACACATCTTCTCCACTTCTTGCTGCACTCTTGCCACCCTTAGATTTGTGACTTGGTGTCCTACGAGATTGCTTCTTCATTGTTGCGACAACCTAGACCTTACCAAGCTTGCATCCTGATGCAAATCAACGATTGAGGATCCAAGAATGGATTGTCAATCGTTGTATAAAACTTAAGCATAATATTTTAAACTTTAAAAACATAAATTGCAGCAAAAAGCATGAAAAAGCATCATTTTTATTCATGAAATCCCATACATAAACAAATGTGATAGCTACTATAGCCTATCATAGCATCAAGTTGGCTAGAGATATGGGAGCCTCTAAGCTCTGGAATGAAGGGGACTCCCTAAATATTTAATAATTTCCTAAGGAATGGATCCCCACTCTTGGTCTATTAATTTTTTTTATACTTGATGCCATTTCCTTAAGTCGGGAATTTGATGAAATTTACATTTCTCATGCCTATAGAGAGGCGAATTCTATGGCTGATTGGTTGGTGAATTTTGGGGTGATGTCGGCAAGATCATGGAATGTGAATGACGTCCTTCCTATTGATTTACACACCCTTGTTCATAATGACTTACATTAGCTCGTTGTTTTTGGCCACCTCTTTGGCCTTTGGTATGTGCGGGCATTATGGGGGTTCTTGGTTGATTAGAATTTTTGCACAAGTGATGCTCATTGGAATTTGTGGTCTTTCAGGTCTGAGGTGTATAAGCCTATTTGGCTTTATTATTACTAGTACTGCTCTTAGTAGCTACACATGCTTTGTGGGTGTTAACTTTTTCTCTGCCTTTGTGTTTTGCTATTGTCATTTGTGGTTTCTTTCTGCTAGTGTTTCGATGATGGGTGGGGATAGGTGTAGAACGAAGCCTCTCTCTTGTGATGACATCAAAGCCAATGCCAATGTCTGGGCAATTTTGTAGAGAGGTGGTGTGAATCCTTTCATGGAGAGGTTGCATGGATTTAAGGCCAGTGTGTCCAAGGATTTTGTGGACGCTTGGCATGGATGTGTGCTTAGTATTTTTGGTAGGGACACTACCATCAATAAAGATTTTATAGCTGAAGTTACAGGTATGTCGATGGAAGGTAGGAAATTCTATAGGGATAAGAATATCTTGCAGTTAGCAAGGAAAAACTTTCTCCTGGATAGAGAACGGGATAAAATGGTGAGATTGGATTGTGGAGAATATGATAGGTCCAAGATTAAACCCATATGGAAAGATGTGGCAATTGCGTTGATGAGGTATTTTACCCTTGATGGTAGATATACAGTGCTGTATGGTCACCATTTTGTTTTGTTGAACCACTTTAGGCATGGTAAGCTTGTGTCTTTCCCATTTTACCTATTAATGTCTTTGGAAGAAGGAATTTCCAGTTTGAGGAAGAACCCTAGAAACCCTTTTCTGCATGAGGGTTTAATGTTGCTCATTGTTGAGTTCATTAAAGCTAATTATATTGTTCAAAATCCTCGGTCTCCTGTTTCTAAAAAGAAGAGGAAAGGGAGTGGGAAATGTCAGATTGAAGAAATTTTGGAGAGTGAGGGGATTGAAATTGAAGAGGATTCAGAGGGTTGGTCCAATGGGTATGATACTGACTTGGATTACACCCCCTCATTTGGTGGGTTGAAACCATGAACTTCCAAGGCTAAATCTCTCCTACCATAGGTCAAACACAAACTTAAGGACGCCTTTGTGGAGAGTGTAGAGGAAGGACCTTTTGGTGGTAAGAAGGCCAAGGGTTGGCCTAAGGAAGTTGGTGATAAATTTCAGGAGGTGGCAGAGAATACCCAAAATGATGGTTTGGGGAATTCTAGTGATGGTGGGTCCCCTGCTGCGGGCAAGGGGAATTCTGTGGTCAATGTGGAAGATTATGCCTAGGTGTTGGCGTCCAAGGATAGGGGTAAGGCCAAGATTTTCCATGAGGTGTCTCATGAGGAGGATCCTTCGGTTGGTTCACATCAGTGTAGGGGTGTGTTTTAGGGAGCTATGGATTTCTCACAGGTGTCTGGTTTGTTGAAAGAAGGGGAAGATATTTCATTCAATTTGTTGATGTGGCTTGTGCAAGAGGTGCATGATCTCCATAACAAACATGACACTATTGCTCATTGCAACATTTCCACTTTGCACAGTCTCAAGGAGAAGGATTCTATCTTCGCATTGACCAGGTCTTTAAATTCCAGTGTTGGGTGTGTGGTGGACGAGCTTGGTAATCTAAAGAGTGATTATGGATCGAGGATGGCTTTGTTGGAAAAGCAGAATAGGCAGCTTCGAAAGGACTTGGATACAATAATCAACATTAGCAAGGAGAAGTTGAAGGCCTCGGCTGAAGGTATGGTCTTCCTCAACCAGAAAGTGAAAGAATGGATTGGCAGAGGATAGTTTGATGAACATGTGTCTAAGGAAAGGGGGGAGAGTGTTGTCATGGAAATTCCCACCATGGATTTAGATGCTGGTTTGAGTGTGCATGCCTAGAGTAAAACAAAGAAAGGTAAAACGGTCCCTGGTCATGATGTTGAGGATATCATGGAGATGCATGATAGGCTGGCGTCTAAGGATCTAGAGGTGGAAAAGATGCTCAAAGAACTTATCTAATGGTCGTTTGGTTTGTTCTACTATTTTTTGTTTTTACTTTGGTTTATTGCTAATGGCCTGCTGATGTTCTGGTAATCAGCTAGTTTTTTGGTGTGTTTGGGTGGGAAATCCTTTGTTATATCTTTACTGCTACTATCTCTTTTTGTTTAGGGTTTTAGGTACCCTTCAAAACCTATTTATCATTAATAGAAAACAAATATGATAGGTGCACACTCCCATAGATGAATATTAAGTCTATCTACTAGAATCAAGTCCCAGTCCAAACTCTATCTCAGACTATTTTAAAAATAAACATGAAAACCCTCTTTTAACATGAAGTAAACATAACAAAAAATTCTAGATACATGCAAGAAGATTCATCCCAAATCTATGTGCAAAACATCTCTAACAACTCACTAGAAAAACTATCTCCTCTCTTGCATCTTTCTACTCTCTTCTCTTCACTTCAAGATTTCTCTTTTCCTCCTCACAATCATGGGCATTGAATTCTTGCACATACCAACAATATCTCTACATTTTTCCCTCTATCCATGCATGGGAAATTTACCCAATTAGACCTCCACATAATGGACACCAAGATTCTTCTTGGCACCACACTCTCGATTGCCAATCCCTTCCCACTCCACTTTCTCCATCACTGGGCATTTTGGGGCTATCAAAGCTCAAAATAGGCCAAAAAATTATGAATTCAAAATGCTCCATAATATGTATTAAATGCTCTATTCTTTCCTGGGCGTTGGGTTTTTTTTTTCCTCTTAGATTTTGGAGAACAATACATTAAAATGCAACTTTATTAGTAAACTTCAACTTAGAAAATAAAACTCCCCAATTTAATAATTTTTTAAAGAGCTGGAGGAGAGAAAATATTTGAAGGAAAATCACACCTGCAAGACCAAAAATCAAATTACAATAAAATAATAAATAAGAGGAAAATAATATTTTTTTTATGTTTAGGATTTCCCATGCATCTGGATGCTCCTACATCAAACACCCCAGGTAAGAAGAAATGGTTCATGAGTGAATCTCATGAACATTTGAATAACATGTGCTTATTTTGGATCCACCTTTCTTCTTTGTCATTTTGAAATTTCTTCTTCACCTTACCTTGTACCTTCATGTTTGTCTCTCCTTTCATCCTTCCTCTCTTTCTTCCTCTTATGAAATTCAATCCAACATAATCTAACTGTCAACAATATGATTCTTCCCACTCCCTGTCATCATCTTCAACACTTGCATACAAATCAGCTCCAACAAATTTATGGAAATTAATGAATTGTACTTCTTTCTCACCTATTTCTCCTTCATCCTCTTCTTCTTTTGGGTCAATAAAATGAGTATAATCTCGCTACAAATCATCTTGCAACCTATGATTGCTGCCCCTAACCACTCTCATTTCTCCATACTCTTTATCCATTTCTTTCAACTAAGAATTAACTTCAATGCTAATGTCAACAAAATGTGAAAATTTGACATTTACCTCTGAAATTTAACCTTTCCTTATTGCTGCAACATTTCTTCTAACCTTGTCATATAATTACTTTACAACCATATCATTTTCATGTGAATAAACATCATCAATTTTTTTGTGAAAATAAGGCCTTATCTCAGCACCCTTTACTATAAATTTATCATTCTTCCCCACATGTTCTTCTTTGCATTGCTGTCCCAAAATTTCCACTTTTCTTATGTTCTTCATAGAACCAAAATCAACTATGTTGCAACAACAACAACAACATTATTATTTTTAGTCATCCTCATTATGTTGCAACCTTCTCTGCTTTATGGTCATCTACTACAATCTTCTTGTTTTTTTCTTCTATCTTCTTTCTTGCACTCACATGTATTGTTTTCTTCAACATCATTATACCCTTCCAAGGACCAACTGATGTCCCAACTTTACAATTACTTGCTTCAACATATTTCTTCATCTTTTCTACATGGAAATCAACATCAATATTATCTTTGAGAAACTCATAAAAATGAGTTAGTACCTTTGCTTTTGCTGCTGCAATTTCTTTTTCTTTACATGCAACTTCCTTGTCCTCCACTTTGATGCATTCAACAAGATATATATCAAATACTACTTCTTTATTTTCCTCAAATTCTCCTTTATCCTCTTGCACGAGGATCCATTCTTTTCCATTGCCACATGTGTAGCACTTTTTTGGATCTTCTCGTCTACCTACATTCAAAGTAACGTTAGCACATAAAACATTGGATTCATATTTTCCCATCTTCATTTCCTCTATCACCTCTTCTTTAAATATATATATTTTTGTATTATTTATCTCCTTTTTCTTTCTCCATTCTTTCCTTGTGTCATTTCCTTGCTTTCTTTCATCTATATTTGAGTGGGCTGCTCCCACATGACTTTCTTTCCTTGTTCTTTTCATCATAGGGCTACAACATTGTACTTCCACAGTACTCTTTTCACTTTCCTCTTTGTCAAACCTCTGATTTTCCTCTTCAACCTTTTTCCTTGTTGCCACTTCCATTGCTGCAACTTTGCTCTTTTTCGTAATCACAAATTTTTCAGGAAATTAATATCTTTCCAAGGCATCCACTCTAGCCTCAATCTTCTTTATTTCCTCAAATAGCCATTTGTTAAATCTCATTTCTTCCAATTTTGCCCAACATTGTTCCCAATATAGCATTCTTACAGGTCTTTTCAAGACCCATCTTGTCCTCTTCCTCAAAGATATTTTGTCAAACACTTTCCACACACACACTACCCTCTACCCAAAAAAGACTCTAGAAGATGCTTCCTCTACCCACTCTCTCAGTGGAGGAACTCTACACCTTCTACCTAAATTTATCTCTGCTGGAGGTTAGTATTTACATACCCTTTCTTATGCCTGCAACAACAAACTCGTTCTCATGCCCATGACAAAAAATTCTTTCACAACTCTCTCTTTTTCAACTCTCTCAACACATCTCCAGTATTCTTCTTGCTCCACAAATTCTAGCATCATACCTACTATGATACCATTTGATGCAGATCAACGATTGAGGATCCACGAATGGATTGTCAATCGTTACAACAAACTCAAGCATAATATTTGAAACTTTCAAAAGCATAAATTGCAGCAAAAAACATCATTTTTATTCATGAAATCCCATACGTAAACAAATATGATAGGTGCACACTCCTACATATGAATATTAAGTCTATCTACTGGAATCAAGTTCCAGTCCAAACTCTATCTCAGATTATTTTAAAAATCAACATGAAAACCCTCTTTTAATATGAAGTAAATAGAACAAAAAATTTCAGTTACAGGCAAGAAGATTCATCCCAAATCTATGTGCAAAACATCTCTAGCAAATCACTAGCAAAAATATCTCCTCTCTTGTATCCTTCTACTCTCTTCAAGATTTCTCTTTTCCTCCTCACAATCATGGGCGTTGAATTCTTGCACACGCCAACAATATCTCTATATTTTTCCCTATATCCAAGCATGGGAAATTTACCCAATTAGACCTCCACATAGTGGACACCAAGATTCTTCTTGGCACCACAATCTCGATTGCCAATCCCTTCTCACTCCACTTTCTCCATCACTAGGCATTTTTGGGCTGTCAAAGCTCAAAATAGGCCAAGAAATTATGAATCCCAAACTTGACTCCCAAACTTGACTCAAAATAATTGAATTTTTGGTACCACATCCTAGGATATTGCTTAAGACCATAAAAATATTTCTTCAACTTATCAAAAAAATTCTCTTTACCTTTCTCAATGTAGCACTTTAGCCAAGTCACATATTTTTTCCCTCTAAATCATCGTGAAGGAATGTTGTCTTCACATCCATATGCTCAATCTCAAGCTCATATGTTGCAACAAGAGATAATATAAATTTAACGGATGCCAAATTTTCTATTGGGGATAAAACCTCACCATAATCTATTCTATTATCTTAGGAATAAACATTTGCAACCAATCTCACCTTGTACTTCTCAACATTGCCATTAGACCTTATTTTTCTTTTGAGCACCCATTTGCATCCAATTTTTTTTTTCATTCATTAGGCAAAGGTACTAGGACCCATGTGTTATCTTCATCAAAGAAACCATCTCCTCATCCATGGCCACCTTCCAAGACTTTGCATCATTCATACCAATAGCCTCATTTATAGTCCCAGGCTCATCAGTGTTATTATTTAAAGCAAAAAGACATCTTCAATCAGAGGGAGCATACCTTTTTGGTTGTTAGTCTTGTTGAGTGGAACTCCTCAATGACTAGGGCGGAGCTTCTATATCTTCTTTATAACTCTCTAAACTCTTTGAGCTCTCCTCTTTAGGTTCTTAATGGGATTTTGGTTCAACCTTCTCAATACCTAGGGTTAGCTAAACCACAAACTTATTTCCATCCTTCTTTAACTGTAATATTGTGGGAGAAGAATTGACTTCTCTAAAGATAATAGTTTTGATATACAAAACTCTCTTATCCATAATGTCCCAATGCTTGTGTTGTTTCACACTAATACCATATCTAATTAAGATACATTTTATAGAATTATTTTCCAACTTTTATTGCTTCTCCCTCAACGCATGTGCATATTCCTTATAACTAAATATTGAAGATATTTTAGTGAGGGATTTTTTTTTACCACACATCCATAGGAATCTTATCAATAAAAAATTATGTAGGAGACCTATTAATGATATAACAAGTTATGTCAACCATGTTTTCCCAAAAAATTTATTCCAAGCTAGCCCCACTAAGTTATCAATGTAATGTTCATTCTTTTTATAACTCAATTTTTCTAAGCGGTGTATGGAGTTATCTTATATCTTTCTATTCTATGTTCCTTATAGAATCTTTAAAAATATGCTAAACAAATTTCACCACCATTATTAGTCCTCAAAATATTAATCTTCCCACCAATTTATTTCTTTATATGAGCCTTAATCTCTTTAAAACAACTTAAGACTTCATATTTACTTCTAAATAAATATACCCAAATTCTTCTACTATAATCATCAATGAAAGAAACATAATATATAGACTTGAAAATTGAAGGACCATTAACAAGACTAAATACATATGAATGGATTAAATCCACCACCCTAGAAGATTTATGAGAATTAGAGTAAAATCGAACACGGTTTTGTTTTCTATATATGCATATTCACATAAATCAAATTCAAGATTACAATAATTTAACACCTCAACAAGGCTTTTGTTTTTTAGGGTCCTTAAACCCTTGTTACCTATGTGAACCATTATTTGGTTTCATAACATTATTTTCTTTATTGGTAACTTAGTCTCCAAGGTATGAGCACCCTTAGATACCTAAAAAGAATGATCATCAAAAGTAGACACAACACAACTCTTTAATGTTGGTTACAATGGCGAAGGTAAGGATTATGTAGATGTCTTCATTGCAAGAATTGAAGAACTATTAAATTGAACTGTGGATGTATCTAGCTAATATAAAGTATCAATATGAATACCCTTAGTAAGAACTATATAAATTTTGACCCTTTCATCCTCTATTCTAGAAGATAAATTAAAAAACCACATAATTCAATTTACTTATAGAAATTTATGCTCCATACCAAACTAGGGATATGTAGTACACCATTAATCCCATTCACTCGTTAGTAAAGTAATCAAATTAAGACTCTACCATGACCAATGATATTTCAATGAGAATCATATCTAAGGTACACCTTCCCACCATAATATTCTTCATATTTTGTAAACCATTGTTCATGTTAGGTCATGTGGAAAGAGACACCAAATTATATCAACCACACACCTTTTGATGCATGATTAGCCAAGATAGTGATAAAAGTATCACCTTCATTTTTGGAAGATCTCGTAGACTCATCATTAGAATTTTCCTTTTTCTTCTTCTCTTCCTCCTCCTTATCCTTATCTTCCTTATCTTGCTTCTTATCCTTTCATTTTTATTTATATTTTATACAAACCATTAGGGCCTCATTAGCTATCTCAAATATTTCTTCTCATTTATTTAGATAGTAAAAATGTAACCACTTCATCCATTTTAAACTAGGTGGTGGTGCTCCCAATGGCCATAACTATATGGTCACATGAATTTGGCAATGAAAACAAAAAAGTAATATATTGATCCTCCATTTTTCCTCTCACAAAGTGCAACTAGGTAACTACCATGTTGAAGGAATTTATATGTTTAGATACAAACCCACCATCCTCCATCCTAAGGGTATATATCTTATTTCTTAGTAAAATATTATTCACTAGGGATTTAGCCTAGTAAATTTCTCCAAGATAGTTCCAAAGGTTCATTGTGGTAGTATCTTCATGAAAATTCAACATCATTAAATTGACCAAATTGAGTCTAATAAGGCCCTTTCATTTTCTATCCATCTTGTCCCAGTCATCTTGTGATGTAGTTGTAGGATTGGATCCAATTACTATAGCCTATAGATCTTGATCTATGAGAACATCCTCCATATTGAGGTTTCAAAACTCAATTTTTTCACTTAAGAACTTCTCCATCTCTATACTTGATGTGCTTGTCATCTATTATTGCAATAAGATCAAAACTGTCTCTATACAAACTCCCACTCAAACACAGATTAGTACAAAAACCCTCTACCCAAAACCTAGAATCTAAGGTGGCTCTAATATAAAATGAAAGGAAGAAAGGTACTTGTAAATGCTTCTTACACTAAATTTTTGAGGAGAGCATTGTGTAAATTTTAATCTTTTAATACTTATATAAAAATGAAACACATGAAAACATAAAATAAACACTATAACATAACATAGGTGTATGTGGGGAAAACCCATTCTTTAGAAAAAATCATGCTCCAAACTATCCCAATTACAACAACACAATTAAAATACATTTTTAGAGAAAGCCTTCATAGGAGTATCACCAACTAGAGATATGGAGTAATTCTAGCAACTTAATAATATCTACAAAACTCTACTCAGCCTCCATATCAAGCACCTAATATATAGGAGATACAATATATGAAACCATCAAATAGTAATTAGGAAACTATGAGCTGAAACCCACCCAAAAAGTAGCACCCAAATCTCAAATCTCAAGATGAGTCCATAGGATAAAAATAGCATATTTATTCCACCTGTCATAACCTCGTAATTGGGAATTCTATTTTGGCTCCATTGTCTCCAACCAAAGATTCCTTACAATGTGTCATAACATACATCATAAGTTGGTCAACAAGTTTAGGTCCCCTTTACAACTCTTTTATATGTCCAATATTTTTTCACATTCCTTATGCAAAATTTTGGAGGCCATAACTTTTGCTTTGGGAGGTCAATTGGGACAATTTTTTTAAAATTATAGAGCTTCAATAGACCTATGCAACTATAACCCCATTGGTGGTTTTGAACAACTTGATAATTTTAAATTTGTTTTGGATAGACATTAAATATATAGCCCAAAATTTGAGTTTTTATATTTATAACCTAAAAATCACATTTTTTGTAATCTTATCAATAGGAGCAATATTGATACACATTTCCTAATAATCGAACCAATGATTGAAGAGTTCTCTAAATTGGAAACCTCCTTCATGATTATGCTTTCTACTAAGAGAGACAAGATTATATCTTCAATCTCTATAATTGCACAAGGTTTAAGGTTTGCTGAAATTGTTACTCTCTTGTGTCATAAAGAAGAAGAAAAATTAGAAATATCAAATTAATATATTTATTATAAAGTAGCTCTTGGGAAGCAATCAAGTGAGGATGTGTAGGAGAATGCAAAGAATACACTCAATATAATGATACAAAAGATAGGAGAGGACAAAGAATCCAAAACATATCTTAAGAAGAAGGTGGAGTAGCTAACAACACATGTTCAATATCTCTTGGTCCTATCCAATCCTCCATGCCAATGTTTATGGATTCATTTGTATATATTGTTGATAAGGAAAAAATATTATTGGAGAAATTGGTTCCATCGTGAAGGCAACTAGAACTTGGGTAAATGAGTTGATATTGTTGGGTAAAAAACTTATTAATGAAGTTGGCATATTATATCACCAAATTCATGATGAATTGGAATTTTTGGTAGATATTGAAAATAATCATGATACAAATTTGTAGGATTTGGAGTGGTATTTTTCATATATTAAAGAAATAGTCAAGGTCAATTTTGATATCCTCGTAGTCGAAGGAGTTTTTAGCACATCTTATCTAGGTTTACGATTGGAATGGATTGAAGTGATATTTTTAGAATTGAAATATTTGAGTTACGAAAGGATAAGCTCAAAGAAGTGGATGATGCAGCTTGTGACACCTTGTGTGACATGCAAGAATTTATAAAGAAAATTTTATTTGAATTTATAATAATAGAAGATCCATGAAATTTGCTAGAAACTTAAGAAAATAATTAGTAAGGTGATAAAAGAGATATAATATAATCTCAACACTATATCCTTTGACCAACTTATGAAGTTAAAATCTTTGTGTAAATAATTTGGAAAGCAATTAGTCAAATTTCAAAGCATACCTTCTAATTAATAAACATTCACATTTCAAGGAATGTACGTTATAGATATTTTAAGAGTCAAGATATGGAAGTTGTGAAGGAAACAATTGAAAAATTATAACATTATCAAAATTTTGCTCATAATTGTGAAAAAGGATCCATTGATGTTTAGAATGATTAATAAAGCTCATTTGACACTCAAATGAATGCCAATTCTTGATTGAGTTGTAATGATAGTTTTTAATGTTTCATGTTATATAGTTTAGACCAAATATTTTATTTTAATTTAATTGTTCAAGTTTAGAATCAATGCATTATAATATTCTTAAACAATTATAAAACTAAAGCTAGAATATGAACACTCATGAAAGGAAGTTGAAAGGTCACTTCCTCTCTATATTGTAATTTTAAGCAAATTACATTGGGATTTTTTGGAAATTATATGAAAGTTGTAGGAAATATTGAGACTTTGATCTATTTGAGGAGGATAAATATTAATTCATAACTTTGTGTCTGTGCCAATTTTATGTTATATATCTCCTTTATGTTGTCATAAATCCTAGTTTTCCAAATATATTTCTATGAAATATGCAATGTGTTGAAATGTTTATTGTGAACATTAGTTTAATTTCTTATGTTACGTTAAATTCAAATATAACTTCTATTTAATTTAACTCACACCCTCTTGTTTACAATTTTCATTTTATTTTTTAACTCATTCACATATTTAAAGTTAGTATAGACCATGTATATATAATATTGTACATATTTCATGATTTGTTTATTTTATTTATTTTTTCCTTTAAATAAGGTTAACCTTACCCATTTTTGAGAAGTTTTTACTCCAAAACAATTGGAAATTGGTAGGTAGCAATTCTCTACCAACATTACTTAGAGAGAATTGAAAAATTGGAAACTATTAAAAAACAAAGAGAGGTCATGGGATCAATCATCACCATAAGGGAACATAAAGGGCTGATATAAAAATTAAGGACGAATGACATAGTAAAATTAAGGATAAAATATAATATTTGAGTAAAAGGAAGTAAAAATTTGTAAGTTTCAAGCCTATAAGTTTAAATTAAAACTCTTAAGCAATAAATATTGCACAAGGAAATGCAATATGGTAATTTGGGGAATGATGAGGCTGGAACTTACTGTACCATGTTGGTTATCTTTTCAATCCTTTTCCATACCTCATTTGTCTTTAAGTTGTTCCAATTTCTTATATGGTTAAGGTAGAATAAGAAATATTGACTTAGGTTTGAGGTAAAATAAAAGATTTTTTTTCTTAAATCGAGTTTTCTAAATGATTACTGCCTATTTTAACAACTTGTAACATGATAGAGGTCATTTATTCTTGAGGATAACTCATACAATATATCCTATAGTAGAAGACCAATGGTTGATGAAAATATTGATGCTAAAAATGAATTCGTGGATATTCTAATCACCACTAAATTTTTAGTTAGCTAAGAATGCGGATATCATTAGCTAAGAATGTATATATTAATATTTTTATTATTATTGAAGTGATTTCTTAAATTTTTCTACACAAGACATATATTCTATTGTTTAGATTTGTCTTTATGCTAAGGTTGTTAGCTTAAAAAAAATAAAATTTAAGTAAAGTGCTAATATGTCATTCCCCATATAAGAGCTTGTGGGATGACATGAGTAGATAGAATTTAATATAAGGTTATTATACTATTTTGGTGTAGAGTGTAGTAAATCTATTTCTCTTATTAAATGTTGAACCTATGAAGTGATAGTAACATTGATACATTTTAGAAGAGGCTACCTCTAGCATATGGACATGAGGAAGGGATCCCTTGCTAGAATGTGCTTATTGGCAACTACTTGTTTATTTAGTTAATGCTATGTGGTTTGATATATATTTTATTTTTTAGATTTTGTATAGATTGATTTATATTTTATTTTGTAGATTTAGTGTGGATTAATTAGTATAACACTTATGTTTGATTATGTTGGATCAAATTTGTTATAATATTTACTAATTTTTTTTTTTTAATTTTGTAGATCTTAAATATTAGAATAGTTATTAATTTTTTTTAGTTTTTTAATTAATAAATAATCATTTTATTATTTTACTAACAATTTTGGGAAGCTTTCCTATAGTTAGTGTTATTTTTTGTTATTTCTTATAACTTTTATTATTTTTGAAGCTTATGATAAATTCCTATAGATAATAGTGTGATTTTGTTAAAACAATTTCTTATAATGTTAGTATTTCTCTTATTTGTCTTCCCTTAGATAGTTGCATACATACTACACTCAACCTCATTACTTATAGTTCTTAAGTACATTATTGCCACACATTTCACTTGAGTTTACACTCCTAGATTGACTAAGAATTGAACTTATCTACTTTTTTATATTAAGCTAAAATATTATATTTATTATACAAAGCTACCTTATAACCACTTTAATTTTATCCAATCACCTAGAAATAAACTCCTTAACAAAATTAGTCTTTCTAAAGAAATAATTCAATTCCTTTTTACTTCCATGAAGTGAAATTTTATAATGACCTCATTTCTCTTTAGGTCAACAAATATAATTATTTTTGAAATAATATGACCAATAAGTTTGCCTTTTGTAACTCAGAAAATACATTTCTTAGGATTCTACTATATTCCATGTCCTATGAATCTTTGTAATACCTTTCTCAAACCTTCCACATGATCTCCAAATTTTTAATAAAATATAGTGAGATCATGTATAAAAATTAATGATACACTTACCAATAAGGCCCTTAAAAAATATCCATAGCATACTAAAATGTAACACTTACATTGATTAAACCAAAAGAAATCTGTTAGTAAGATTCCCCACTTAGTGGTGAATGTAGTCTAAAATTTATCTCTGTAATGTATAATAATCTAAGTGTATCCTAAGAAATCATTCAAAGACATCATTTGTGAACCATTTACTATCTACAACACTTCATCTATAAACAAACGTAGGTACTTATCCTTTTTTCATGGTAGATATTCACATTTATGAAATCTACAAAAAAAATTGAATTTCATATTTTTTCTTGTGAACATGCTTGCCAAATTAGTCATAGAAACAAGAAGATATGAGGGTTAGATAAATGATTAAGCATAGAAACCCTAAAACTTAGACCAAGTTTCATTGTGATTTGACATTAGGTGAAAATTTGAAAATTTTAACTCTATAAAGGTTAAAAAAACCTACACCATTGTATATATTATGAAATTATACCCCATTTAAAAAAAAAAGCTTCGAAAAAGACCTCTGTATGACCAAGATATGACCATTTTAAGATTGACTATAAAAGCAAACAAAAATAGAGAGCATATGCGCTAAAACCTAGAGTATATGCACTAAAATATCATATATATGTGCTGAAACATGAGGTAAATGCGCTGGTCTGGGCCGTGGATGTGCTATAACATGGCTTTGATGCACCAAAATTCACCACCAATGCGCTAAAATAAACAGTGGATGCACTACATCGGAATTCACGAACATACATGTTGACGAAATTTGCAAGAAAAAAAAAAATGGGGATAGGCCCCACGATGGGTGCCAAAATGTGAATGCTTCAGCCTAGACCTGTTCAAACATGGACAAACAAACAAACATTAGTCCTCAAACAAGTTTAAACCAGCATTCCCCATGAAATTCATTCAAGCATGAGAACATGAAATCAAAGCAAAATATGAAGTAAACTAATAATGAAATCCTATTCTAATGCTCAAACCAGCATCCCATGGGGGAACTGGTGCTTCTTTGATGTGGAAAGAAGCCCTTTCCCAATCCCTTGATAAGCTTGATGATGGATGTGTGATCCTTGATGCAAAATTCTAATAACCTTGTTATGAGTGATGACATTCTATGATAACTTGGATGAAAATATGGATAATGAACTTGCATAAACTTGTGGATTCAAAATGCCTAAGATTGTGGATCCCAAATCAATAGAGAAGGCCTCTATTTATAATGAAGAAGGTTTGAAGAATGAAGAATAGGATGAATGTGGGATTAAAGAAGGGACCAATGGCATTGTGCCACTTGTCAACATGCTAATGAAGGAGAGTGGAGCACATTTTGAACAATGTTCATGTTAAATGCATGTAGGTGAAATTTGAATTTGAAGAAGTGACTTGTGTAAGGAGGGATGTAAGAGGAATTAATGCCAAGTTGGCTCAAGGAGAGGACATGTAAGAGCCATTAATGTCCAGTTGGAGGATAAAACTCCTTTGGGAGGGAGAATTCAAATAAGTGGAATATTCCAAGAATATGCCATATTTGAATGAAAATAAGGAGGAATTAATAAATCAAATAAATTGATTTACATGTGCAACTTGCAAAAGCTAGAGGAATGGAGGATTAGTGTTAGGAGCTAATTAATTTATGATTAATTAATTTATATTGAACTTAGTTTATTGTGACATTTAATTTAAATATTTGGATTTATTTAAATCGAATGAGAGGATAAAGAATAAAGTTAATTTATTTAATCAAAGAGGAAACATTAGGATTTAATTAAATAAAGTTCATTTATTTAATCAAAGAGAGAACATTGAGACTTAATTAAATAAAGTTGATTTATTTAATCAAAGAGGAAGCATTAGGACTTAATTAAATAAAGTTGTTTTATTTAATCAAAGGAGGAATTTTGATGAATTAATTAAATAAAGATTATTCAATTAATTGGTTAGTAAAGAAATGATCAAGGAAGAATCGAAGTTAGTGAATCAAAATCGAGTGCATGATATCAATCAAAATATTTCAAGTGTCTACATTTTTCCCCTCTTTGAAGCAATGTACCTATTGCATTGGTTCAAAGAATAACCTTGCCGAGACCAAAATTCAAAAAAATTATGATTTTTTTGGATGCCCCAGTAGAAAGAAGTATACTGGTACATTACTTATTTGAAAACAATAATCTCTAATAGAACCTAAGTTATAGGTCTTCACCTTTGACAAAAAGGTTTCACATCTAACTCCAAGGGAATACAATGGATAATTATAGACATGTCTTATAACTTTAATACTTTGTAGCTCCATTCCCTCACATCCTTGTAATCTTTGAGGGCTCATGTTATTCATTATTTCTCCTTTTCAAAACAAAATTTTCTAAGAAAATATTTTTAGGATCACTAATGCCTCTTATATTACATGCAACAAATAATCCTCCTTCAAATGAAGGTGATTATGTTCTACGATCTTTGATAATTTTTTGGTACAATTTTATTTTTGTATTTATTTTATTGCATTATATGCATCTAGGATAGGATAATCTTGCTTAGGTACACATCTACTTGGTTAGGTTGTACTTGCATCATGTGCTTTTTACTTTCCTATTTTGGTGGAGATGGTGTGCACACATGTGACCACATCTCCCTTATCCCACATCAAATTTACATTCACATTTCTTGGTGGTGTATCTTATATATACCCACTTCTAGATCTCATATAATTAATCTAATCATCTAATCTCATTGTAATCTATCTACTGATTAGAATACAATGTATCTTTTTGCTTTCCCCTAGGCCTTCTTAATCTTAGGTAACTATCTTCATATGCAAATCTTAAATGCATATAAATATGTTTTTCAATGAGACTATATCTCTTGGTATAGTTTTTATCCCGAGATTTGCCACACCCTCTTTATCTAGCTCTACATCATCCCAATCTTCTTCATCTATGATTTGGGACTCATATATACAAGAATTGCTAATAGAATTAATACTATCTTATCATTATCAAATAATTAAAATTTATTAATGTTATCTAGAGTTGATGGAGTAGAAAAAAACTATTAAAAGTCTTTACATCATATAATTCATCACTAGTTCCAATTTACTTGCTACAATTACTAATGCATATGTTGTGTTATTATTTCTTTGAGGAATAGTTTGGATATTAAAAATATCAAAATAATAAATCGAATTCTAAACTTGATAAATTCATATAATCTCAAGAGTATTAATTTCTATCCTCAAACATTAACTCTAAAAGTTTAAAAATTATGAATATTTAACTTTATTTTTGATAACAAAATATAATTCATGATTCAAAATTATTTAAAAGTATTATTTGTACAAAATAATTGTAATTAGAAAGCTACTTGCAAGATAAATTAGCTCAAATCCAACACTAATTTCTTGTTTGATTTTGATCCATCACATTGAGTTGTCCATAAATGTTTTTATGTTCTTGCTTAACTTGTGCAATAGATGTAACAATTTCATATTTTATACAAAACTTCATTATGTTAATGTATTATGTGATCAAATGTTTCACTAGTCACTCTTTCTCTATATAAATCTGGTTAGCAAGTCCAAACCAAGGAAGCCGCGTGTGAAAAGTTAATTGCAATGTATCCATTAAGATTCTCTTACCAATATATACTAAGCAACATTTTGTATGCATATAAAATATCTACCATTTGTATATTTATGTATTACTCTATACTTAGATACAAATAAAGATGTATATAAATGTGCTAATGCTGTTGACAATATTTACTTTACTTTTATCATTAAATAACTACTTATTCGACTAGAGTTAAACCTAATTTATTGAAAAGTGAATGAGGTTCCCCTTACCAAAAGAACTTGAATTCAAGACAATTAGTTTCCCCATGTTTAGTAGAAAGAATCTTGCACCACTAAGGTAAAGTGAGGTCTACTAAATTAATAAAATTTATTGATCAAATTTCTGATTAATTTAAAATATCCTCAAGAATGGACATATCTTAATTATTATAGCATGCATTTCATTGCTTCTTCATTCTCTTATTAAATAAAATTCTTATCTTAATTATTGCTCTTCTTGATTTCGAGGAACTCATCTCTATATGATCAACATATTATTGATTAATTTTTACACTGTTCACTGTATATTATCTATTTTAGAGTTTTAGTAGATGGTTGTCTTTGTTCTGACTTGAGAGTCAAATTACTTGTTACTTGTAGATGTATGAGTATTAAAAAATGTAAGGATGAATTACTAATTGTTGAGTGGCGTAAGATAGGGGGACCTCCACGTGCAAGGCCCCAGGTCACGGAGGGCCAAGATGTGGAAAGCTGCCCTAACTTACCTCAGCTTAGCAAGATGTTTAGGGTATGAGGATGAGAATAATGAGAACTATAAATCCCTACAACCTATCTGCAATCCCAAGATTCAAAATGGGGCTAGGCAAGCTGGTTTTTGAGCTCAACACTGTATCTCAGATAGCTCTTTGTCAAAGGATGAGAGTGCAGTTCCGGGACGACAACATGATATGCTGACATCTGTACAACTAGAGGATCGAAAGTACAATGTGAACTTATCAGAAAACAAGCTAGTAGCCTAGCTAGTAACTTCTAAGAGAGCAAAACAACACTATGAGATACGAGAAATATAAATGAATGTGATGAAGTAAATATACCAAAGCTAGGGTGATGAAGATGATTTCGTAGAAGAGCCTATTTGCCAGCTAGCTCCACAAAGCACGTACATCTACACACAGAAAGAGAGGAAAATGTTGGGTGGTTGTATAGGGGCTTGCCTCAGTCAAACTCCCGTTTAGGTGTTTCCACCTCCACAGACAACCAAGGAAACAAGATAAAGAGAATAATGTCGTAAAGAGCACAAAAGGACTACAAAAAAGTAAAGTACTAACTCAACCAAGTGATAGAGAAGGGAAAAGGGAAGCTTACCACCTCCACCAAGAGCACTCAAGACTGCTTGGGGGAGAAAATGAGAGTACTCGAGCCTCTGCTGTGATGGTGTTTCGTTCCCAACTTGCTCTACCAAATTGATGGAGTGTTGTGTTTGCTGCAATGAGGTGCAAGGGTGCTGCTTGAGAGATTGAAAGTGAGTGCAAGGGTGCTGCTTGAGAGATTGAAAGTGAGTGCAAGGGTGTGAGAATGGATGCTTGAAGTGTGTAGAGGATTGCTTGAATTCTTAGAGGATTGTAGAAGATCAAAAGCTTGTTGAAGGAGTGAATTTGAAGAAATGAATGAAATAAACAACCATATTCGGGTCAATCGGCCAAAGGGGGTGTTACAACTTGACTCCCAATGAAAAGTGTAAATGCCTCTATAGGTTCAGCCACAAGAATCTGCCAGGGACGTAAGTGTGCCGCACAGACCTCTACGCACCACGCAGGTGTCCCCGACAAAAATGCCTCCATCGATGCTCAAAATAGGTGGCAAGTGGGATGCAAGCAACGGGCTTAGGTGGAATTAAGCCTTCGAACTTGGATTTCTAAAGTGGAAAAGGTAAAAGGGGAATTTATAGATGGGGTGCAAATTCGCTCCTATACATTTTCCCCCCACTTTAGCAAGCATGAATACTGATGAGTAGATCAAGGAGAGTGTAGGGTTAGAAATGTATACTTGAACTATCAAGGAAGAAGACTATGATCTGGTGTACCTAAAGGTGCAGGGCAAGTGAAGGACTTCATAGCTGCTCGAAACTATGAAGTTGAAGAAATAGAGCACCTTATAGGTTCTTGGTCCTATAAGGAAGATGTCCCCCAAAAACTCTAGCATGGAGGATACTTGGTGAAGCAAGTGCCTTACAGGCTCTCAGTCCTGCAAGGAAGGTGTCCCCCAAAACTATAGCATGGAGGAGACCCAAAGGAAGCACCCTATAGGCTCTTAGTCCTGTAGGGAAGGTATTTTCCATGAACTCAAGCATGAAGAATACCCAAGGAAGCACCCTATGGATCTGCAGCCCTGAAGGGACGCACAGTCCAGAAGTAGATATTCTCTTTCTTGAATCAATCCTTCATCAAGGAATCCTTTTGAAAGATATTCACTTCACCAAGGAATTCGAAAGGAAGAATATGCCTACTCGCGAGGGGAAGGTCAAAGCTATTCCCACTTCGGAGGAAGGTTTTTCAAGTTCTTTCTTTACGAACTTGTGATGAAGGAAACATGTCCCATTAGGGTTCTGAGTTGAGAATACAATTTTGAAGAAAAGTTTGTGAGGATTTTTGAGAAAATATTTGTTGGCAACAAATGTGTTTTCTGAAAATCAAAGTGTTGAAGAAAAGCATTGTCATACATAAGAGGGACAACTCAAGCAAAGAAAAGATAAAGGGAAAGAAAAAGAGAGAAAAGCATAAACAAAGGGCACAAGGGGATTTGGTTTAGTGGGGTTAGATATGTCCAAGCTCACATAATAATAGGTAACCACGGTGCAAGGTGAAAGATCATCAATCTCCAACTAGATCATGAAGAATGCAAGGAAAACAAAGTAAAAATAAAAAATTGGGTCAACATGGAAGGGAAGCCTAAATACCCCCGAAACTTTGCATCATCCCCAATTTATCAAAGATCAAGTACAAACATGGAAGAATGATGATACAAATAGAAGGAGGTTTATGACACAAAAACCACGCCTGTATCCAAGCACCAAAAAGGGTGATGAGGGTCATCTAGGCACACATAGCACGTTTATGGGGGAACATATCACAAAACACACACACACACACAATCAAGAAGAGGTCTCCTTCTAACATTGATCAACCAAGAGGTCGTCTGCTTCCCACTCTAGATCATTGTATGGGGAAGGAGGACTAGCCTGTAGTGGTGGGATGTTGAGAGGAAGGGCGTCCCACCCTCTTGCAATAAGGGCCAAGGGAGAGGGGCCCTCGAGGTCCTCTCCACCGAGCTCTTGTGGAGTCAAGGTTAGTGACTTCATGAAGATCACAGACAAGGCCGAAACTTCATCCACAGAGTTAAACTTGCACCCCATAGGAGCATCGTGTCTAGCTTCAGGGGACGGGGCAGGCTATGCCTGAGATTCACTGCTAGGCTCGCTGAGTGACTCGGGAGCAGTGAAAAACCTAGGGGAAGCCAAGACTGGTTCCGTCACTAGGACATAACAAGTCAGCATAGGACCACCTTGTGAAGAAGGTGGGATCCTCTTATGTCTTTCACTGCTAGAAGGACCACTCTCCACCTTTTTCTTTTCCAGAGGAGACGAGCTTCCCACAGATGATGCTAGAGGTCCAAAGGAAGAGGATGAAGGAACTGCAACAAATATGACCAAGGTATTAACCATATCCACGGGCTTTGGAAAAGGCTGAATATCCAAAATGGACATTAGTAAAGGTGACTCCACTGAAGGAGCAATGAACACCTGTACCCCCTTGGAGTTAGGTGCATTTGCACTCGTAGCGGAAGCTAGAAGAAATGCATAACCAGACTAGAGAGAAGCAGAAGGAAGGGAAGAGGGTGACACTACAGGAGGCTCTGAAGCAGGGGTAGTTATCTCTTCCTCCTTCCTTTGCGAGGCGGCTTGCTCAACTAAGGGAGCCTTTCATCGACGCTTGTGCTCATGTGCAAGGTAGTTTCTTCGGCTCTTGGAGATGGAGGCCGAAGGCTACAAAGGACCAGAAGGTTCCTGCTTAACCATAGGAACATCCACTATAGTCATTTTTGATGGAGGAACGAATTCCTGAATGGGAGCAAGAGGAATAGGTTGAGAAGCAGTGGGGGGAGTCGGCTCAAGAGCCTCGACAACAGGCCTCTTCCCATTCACCGCCTTAGGAGCAAGAGTTGTAGGAGGCTGCAGAGGTTGAGAAAAAGAGGACTCTCCTTAGGAGATTTTTTTTTGTCATACTGAATGGGTCTAGGCTCTGTTGATAGAACAGGAAGCTTGAAGGTAGGATGTTTAGGCTTTCACCAAGTGGGCACCATAGGATTCTCTTGCAGACGAGGAGTAGAACTTGATGGTACCACAACAAAGTGAGAATAAGCATCAAACTAACCAGCATAAGAGGAAGAAGGAGGATCACGGGATCGCTTCTCTTCTTCCTTCCTTCAAGCCTTAGCGGCATCGTTGTTAGCCTTTAAGCAAGCCCTATGTGAAATAGCATAAGGCGAGGGAGGGTATCTAACTTTCAGCCTCAGGCACCCCTTCTTATAGTTTTGATATGTTCGGTGTAGAAGGTCCGTCCTAGGCAGGAGAGGACCAACGGGCACAGACCAAGAGCAGTCCAAGGAGTAGCTACCATGTGCAACGGGTGTCATGGATTACATGTACGAAGCCCTCATGGATAAATTTTAGACATTTATGCACAACAAAGGGTACCACATTAATCACCACCAACCAAGGGATACCCAGTTTCACCCTAAAGAGCCCAAACCCAGGGATGATGTCAAACAAGAGGTTCATAGATTTAGGTCCCACCAGGACTGACAAGATGATACTACCTAAAGGGGGCACAAAAAGCTCATCATGTGTACGGATGGTAATCACCAGTGCATCATACCCATCCTTATGTAAAAAGTTAATCAACATAATCTCCTTGATGATTATGTTTACTTGTGATGTTGGATCAACAAGAACACCTGATATGATGTTCCCATTGATCCATGTGGGGATATAAAGAGGAGATGGTTCTTTGTTAAAGCCCATTAGCAAGTCCTGTGAAGTGAAGGTTATACCAACACCACCATCCACATGCTATGCAGAGGGGATAGGTTGATGCAAGAAGGAGGCCATAACACACACTTGACAATAATTTCACAAAGTCCCTAAAGGTAAAAGGATAAGGTAGTGACCCAATTAAAGTTTCATCATGCAATACCTTTGGAACCTTCCAACTCTGCAATCCCGAGATTCAAAATGGGGTTAGGCAAGTTGGCTTTTGAGCTCAACATTGTATCTCAAATAGCTCTCCATCAGAGGACGAGAGCGCAATTCCAGGATGACAGCGTAGCGTGTTGGCGGCTGGCATCTCTTAGGTGCGTTGGCGTCCGTATGACGAGATGACCAAAAGTACAATGTGAAATTATCATAAAACAAGCTAGCAACCTAGCTAGCAACTTCTAAGAGAACAAAACAACACTATGAAATATGAGAAATATAAATGAATGTGATGAAGTAAATATACCAAAGCTAGGGCGATGAAGATGATTTCGTAGAAGATCCCATTCACCAGCTAGCTCCACAAAGGACGTACACCTACACATAGAAAGAGAGGAAAATGTTGGGTGGCTGTATAGGGGCCTGCCTCAATCAGACCCCCATTTAAGTGTTTCCACCTCCACGGACAACCAAGGAAACAAGATAAAGAGAATAATGTAGTAAAGAGAAAAAAAGCACTACAAAACAATAAAGTGCTAACTCAACCAAGTGATAGAGAGGAGAAAAGGGAAGCTCACCACCTCCACCAAGAGAACTCAAGGCTACTTGGGGGAGAAAATGAGAGTACTCAAGCCTCTGGTGCGATGGTGTTTTGTTCACAACTTGCTCTACCAAAGTGATGGAGTGTTGTGTTTGCTGCAATGAGGTGCAAGGGTGTTGCTTGAGAGCTTGAAAGTGAGTGCAAGGGTGTGAGAATGGATACTTGAAGTGTGTAGAGGATTGTAGAAGATCAAAATATTGTTGAAGGAGTGAATTTTAAGAAAGGAATGAAAGAAACGACCATATTCGGGTTGGTCGGCCGAAGGGGGCATTACAACTTGACTCACAATGAGAAGTGTAACACCTCTCTAGATTCAACTGCAAGAATCTACCAGGGACATAAGCACGCCGCGCGGGCATCCCCAACAAAAATGCTCAAAACAGGTGCTAAGTGGGATGCAAGCAGCGGGCTTAGGTGGAATTATGCCTCTGAATTTGGATTTCTAAAGTGGAAAAGGGAAAAAGGGGAATTTACACATGGGGTGCAAATTCGATCCTATACAAGTGGAACAATTGGGTTAGAGATGTTTCTTGAAAGTGTGTAATTATTTAGGAACATGAGAATAAAATGTTGATTATGTATTTAAGGCATTGCTTGATTTAATAGAGTTTAGTTGAAATTTTATTTTTTATTTTAATGTAAAGTGTTTAAAATTAGATTTAGTATTAGTGTATGTTGTATAAGAGCTTGACATTATCAATGGTGTTTGATTATAGGCTCTTACTTGTCCTAGTGAAGATAATGGTCCCTACCAAATCCTTAAGGAATCAATTTTTGTTACACTATCATAGCTTTAGTATATGTTTGTTGTAAAGATGAAATTGTAGGAGCTTTCCTTAGAAGAAAAAAATTCAAAGGTGTATACATTGAGATCTCACCACTTCCCCATCTAGAAAACTTACAATATAATCATTCATCCACTCATCAAAATAATTGATCTTACTTAATTAATCCACTTTATCAAAAATAAGTTTATTAAATAATATTTTTTATTGAACTAAGTTAAATAAACCAATTTATCACAAAAATTTAGATGTTAAAATAAATCCAAATAAATCTATTATCCACAAATAAATTGATAAAAAACATGATTTACACCTCATAGTTAACTATCAATAAATTTAATTAACAATTCAATCAAATCAATTAAATTATGCAATAAAATCATTTAGCTCATCAATAAGTATGGCTAACTCACTAATAAAAATATTAAATAATTTAATTAAATGAGTTAGGTAGATAATCACCTCCATTCAAATGGCTAATAGCTACCACCTCTCCACATCCATCACACCATCAATGGGGGTAAACTCACAATCCAAGATAAAATCCTAGTCATTTATTCATCTCATTAAAAATCTATAGATTGAGATCAAATCCATAATTTCTTCATCACACTTTGGAGCAAGTAGACATTGTCCAAGTGATCAACACACATTCTATCTTTTATAGAGCACATCCATTTGTCAAGTGGTATTCCATTTTTGTTTCAACTTATTATATTTATGCAATTAATCTTTCTACTACATTAGAGATTAGTAAATCATTCAATTTGAAGTTTTTATTTTATTTTTTGAATTCTTATCTTTTGTATTTGAATTATCATGCTCACAATTTGGCACTTTTGGTGGGACTAGAAACTTTTGTCTAGATTTTAATGTGTTAAATTTGAAAAAATAATTTCTATTCATGCTTCAAGGGATGTTTATAATTTTTCTAGAATGATGGATTTGATGTAATATAAATTCTTAGTGTAGGAGTGTTGTAGGAAGACCAAATCTATAGAATGTGGTAATAATTAGCTATCATTAACACTATTTTACTATCATTCAACACTCAATATATGGAGTAATGTTAAGTTAGAGTAGGGAGATTATAGTTGTGATAGTCAAGGGTAAGCTTTTTGGGATCCTCTGCCTCGCCTGGAGGAAACCCATTCTAAATCATTATTTTTTTTTCATAAAGAAAAATGCATTAGATAGAACGATGTTTAGAAGTAAAAACATGAATTAGAGCTTGATAAATCCATAACCCTTTGATGATCTTGCACTGGATATTGCAACCAACCCATAATATGATTCTTTGATCTAAATTATACCTTCATCTCTACTTACAAGATTAATAATTCAACCCCTAAGTCCCCTCTTTCCCTAAAAAACCCTATGTTATATTGGTTCCATTAGTTGAGACAAGTAAACCCACTACTTGCAATGCTTGTTGTTGCCCTTCCTTACTCATGTGACAAGGAGGAAATAATCACTTTGTAGAAGAGAATATAACTATTATTAAATTATTTTCAAGGCTAATATTATAAATTATAAAACCTATTACACACTTTAAGAGGACTAATTTGGTGCCTGGCATACTACAATGCAAATCAAGAAAAATCATAAGATCTATGGGTGATTGGTTAATGATTCCATTGAAGGTCTATGATGGGATTCTCACTATTCCCTTGTGTGAGTAGTTATGGTTTTAAGTGACTTTTTCTATTTCACAAGATGTGGCAGTTTGAATTCCCTCTTCATGCATTTGACTATCATTTTGTTGAATAGCATTAGAAGATGGATGTTTCAAATGAAGTAGTAAAATGAACTTTTCATGAAACTATAATCATGGAACAAAAAAAAGCTTAGGAATTATTTAAATGAAAAAATATTAAAACTCATCTTTCCTTCCCACAAATATATTTTTCTTGACTGATGTGTACAAACTTATTTATCTAAAATTTTGCACACAAGTTTTTTTCGCATTTCTAACATTATTTTTGGTTATAGGTAGTCACTAGTCCAAGTTGATATTTTTAACACTTTTTTATATGCACGATGTTTATCAAAGAATTATTTACAAAATATTAACTTATTTCATGCAACCCTACTTGCCAAATATCTTAGTTTGAGACCATTTATCACACATTTAGTTTTGGGTTGCTAAAATTAACATGCTTTGTTTGTTTGTTAAAACTAGTCATGTGTTTTGGTGGCTAGATTTATGAATTCTCTCCTCTTGAGACTTTTAAGCAATATTGAGGATAAAATTAACTCTTTACTTTGGAATTTGGATACATAAAATCTTCCCTCACATGTAACTATGATCTTGGGAATAAAAATATCCTTCTTTATTTTTAGTTTTTAGTTGGATTGGATTGTGATTTCATCACCTAGTAAGATGATCCAAACTCATATTTTTCTAATGGGGTATACAAAAGGGGCTTTAGGATAAAAAGAATCACCTCAACAAAGGATGTTTCATATTTTGTGTAGCTTTCTTCTAGAGGATAAAGTAGAGTGAGGATAGATTAACCCCAATCACACACTTTAGACAACACTCCTAGTCACAAAATAATGCCTCACATACCTTTGGGTATATAGAGGATAACCTTAGAGATCCTTGTACATCCTATTTAAGCATCCTAGCAACTATATTTTCTTCTAGAGTACTAGTAAGAAAATGACCTCAGGAAGTTATTGACATCACACTTGAGGGAAATGATGGTAGTGGGTCATGAAATAGAAATTTTTAGTCCTCCCATGTGCTAGGTTGTGGGTGAGGTCTTGGTCCTCATAACTTGAGATCCTAAATAAAGGAAAGACTACCCATATCCTAGGCGATATATTTGTAATCTTGCAAGGAATTACTTAACTAGATAAGACTTTTTGTTTCTTTATTTAAAAAATAATTAGGTCACACTCCTTGCTTTAAGCCAACACATATGAGAAACATATAACCATTATAAAAAAATAGTACTCTAAAAAAAACTTTGTGTGTAGTCTATATCCATTTCAAACCATAATTGTTTAGTCTTAATCAAACCATAGCCATAATTCAACCATAATCTAACCACAATGCATTTCAACCAAGCCAAATATCCATAATACATCCCATTTCACACCAATATGTAATCAAATTCCATACACAAACCTTAAATCCAATAGTCATAAGATGAACCAAGCCCATAATCATAACATAATCCTATTTCAACTAGGTGAAAGAGTTACAACATAGTCCCATTTCCAAAATTTTAATAATCAAAGCATTATCTTTTTGAACCAAGTCTAGAGTCCTATATTGTCCTTGTATACTATTTTACAAGTCCAAATTTATATCAATTCAAGATTCCAAGTTGTTGTATGTCACTTTTCATCACTAGAAGCCAAGTACTGATAAAATGGACACCCAATATCAATCTTGTATTCCACCTTGAGATCATGATGATAACAATGATATTGATAGCCTTATGGATCAAGATGAGTGTCCATATGACCATAATAGTTTATTTAAAAATAAACAAGGTTACACACTACTATATTTCTTCCTACTTCAAAATGAAGATACTATGGTTAGGTACCTTATAAGCATAGGAGCCAAGCTTCCCCCAAATTATGAACTTGAACACTTACATAGGGGAAATTTTTTAAATAAACAATAATGAATATTTGATCCACCCATGTATGTTAATCCTAATTCATTTACCAATGTATTCCATAATTCATAAAATAATTACCCTTTGAGTCCTCCATCAATATATTCCTCCGTTCATATTAAGTCTCATTTATCTAACCTCATAAATCCTAAATCATTAAACTATCCATCAATAAATTATCCTCCATGAAAATTCCCCTCCATTTATATAAATCCTATTCAATTAAACCATTCACATAAAATTTCAATCCCTCATCCATTAAGCCCCTTATCAATCCATACATATCCTAAACCATAAAATCCTCCTCCATCCAAATACCCCACCATCCATATAAATATTATTCCATTAAACCATCCACCTAAACTTATAATCCATCTTGCATTAAACTCCCTATCAACCCATAAATATATCAAACCATTAAATCCTCCACCATCCAAATTATCCACCATCCGTATAAATCTAGGCATCCTAGAAAAATTCATCCATCCCTATAAAACCTATAATATTAAATACTAAACCCATCCATATCAATCCTAATCATAGTCCATCAGCCCCCATAAATCATAATGATTTGACTAATGAACCTCACAGTATAAATGACCTATGTGTTGACACTCATAATATGGAAATTATTTTAGCACAAGAGGGTCCCCCATGCATAAAATAAATCCAAATACAAGATGTGAATGACCAAATTCATGTATAAAAATTTATAAATTTTAACCCTATCTCCTTGCATAAATACTCCATCAAACATGCCTTCAAAGCTTAAGTAATAACCTAATAAATATGATCAAATTGATCAACCCAATCAAACTAATCAATCCAATCAACTTAACCTAGATATGAATCATATTATTCAAGAGATATTAACAATGAATCATAGGATAACAATTGAATTTGAGGAGTTATTCCATATCCCTTGCAATAATGAACCTACCATTATTATCAAAAATCTCCCTAACATTACAATTCTTACAAATCAATATATACAAAAAGATAAATGAAGGAAGTCAAACCCTTTCATACCACCCATAAGCCTCATAAAATTCATAAACATACCACTTATCGATGCTTAAATTTTAACTACATTCAAGGGCTAATTGATCAAGGAAACATCAAGCTTAAGGGACACATGCTTACATCACAAAATTAACATCAAGATCCTTACCACATACATGATCAAACTTATCTACACCTAAATTAGGGTCAAAATACCTCCATGTATCCTATTATCCTAATTAAACATAAAAATATTCTCAAACCCTCATCAACCCCATCCAAGAGACAACATAATATCTATTGGGCCCAACTATTCCTTGTAAATGGGAAATTTGAAAGTCCTAATAACTTAATTCTACTTAATAATGGATTTTCATCTTGCTTTCAAAAAAATAAGTATCCCATAACAAATTTAATGTGTAGAATCATGAACTATTAAGGCAAAATTCTTCACAAATAAGGAATCATAGAGACTATTCATGTTTATGCAAATAAACTATTTCAAGGAATTGAATATGATTCTCCCAATGAGAAGAATAAGGATGTTAATGTTACTCCTATGAGAACTAGGATAAATTATCCTACCATAAAAATAGGTCCCTCCCATTATTACTCCAAGGAACTTACTACCACCCATCATTTTAGTGACCCCATCACTAATTTTGAACATTCACCTCCTTCGTCCATAACCTTGGAACAATTAAATTGTACAATGTTTGACATATTTCATAATGATGAATGTATCGCCACTTCAAAGGAACCAATCAAAATGCATGGACACCCCAATAGTATACATCCCAAAAATCTCAAAGACCAAATACCGAAAAGTCCAACAATACAAAATCCCAATATCCAACATCTCATACTCCTAAGCTTGTTATCTCAAATATTACAATCTAAAATCTTAATATCTAGAATCCCTATATCCAAAAATCCCAAAACATGAAGTTTATATGGGTTCCAAAATCCAAAGTTCTAAATCCAAGAACCTTTAAAAAATGAAGAATGTAAAGGAAAATGTCAGTGCTTTGCTTTCTCAAAAACACATAATTGGAAATCCACTTGGACCCTCAAATCCACCACTTCCAAATCTAAACAATCTGAATATCCATACACAAATCTAATAAGTTGTACCATAAAACTCATTTAGGTCCAAATTTTTTGGAAATACATAGACTCACTCCAAAATCTAAAATCTCAGCATCAAAGAATATAAACATATGTGATCCCTTAATCCAAAAGTTTCAAAATTATAAAATCCAAAATCCATCATCACATCCAAAAAATAACCCATCTCCAAACCCAACATGGCATGTGAACTAATTGATCCCATTAAATTTATGCATGCCTTTATATTCCTGTCTTTCCCTCTATCTATATTTTCTAACCCAAACTATTATCCCACATACCTCCGTCACCACACCCTTTTCATCTAAAATTTTGCATAACCTACCTTCCACCCCATTTTACTTGTAGGAGAAGCCAACCAAGCAATCATCAAATATCATAAATGAAATCCATCAAGTGTAACACTAGTAGCATGATCCAAATAAATTGTTCATGTATAATGGAATGCTATCAACTTACCATCGAGGCATACACTTGATTTGAAACATTAAAAAATCCAAAAAAAAAATATAAATAAAAAATATAAATAAAAAAGTAAAGAGATAAATATCTAATAGTGAAAACTATTCCTATGATGCCATGGGCAAGTATCATATTGAAAAATAATTTTTGGTATCATGTGTAAATTAATTATCTATGTGTAACCTACACTTAGGGGCAAGTTGTCTCATTCTCTTGTTCTATCTACCCTTCATTGTCCCTAGTCTTGTATCACCATAATTATATCATTCACATCCATCATATTCGCATACCCATCATATTTACATATCCATAATTCATATTAATCTATCCTACCTTCTTTATTTTTACACTCATAGGGAAGTGGATGAGATATTGAAACATGTTTTAGTACAACTCTTGATATTTCTACCCATTTTCAAACAAAACACTTTAATATATTGTCGTGATTAATGGATGACCTTGGACCATATTCAACAAGAATTTTAGAATTGCATCATTAGTTGCATGCAACCAAATGAGGTATATAATTCCTATGTGATGTAGTCCTTGGAAACCACATCTTGTATTTGTCACCTATTTCCATCTCACATTGCATCCCTCACTGTAACTCTCCATAATTCTATCTTTTAATCCATCCAAAAACCCTCACCCTTGATGCTAGAATAGGTTCTCTCAAACAATTCAAGCATCAACCAATCAAAAATGGTAAATCCATGACTTGACACAAGATCCACAATCCTACATTCCATATCAAAACTTAAATATTGGAATCCCTTACCTAGTATCCAATCCATGTGGCTAATTTTCGCCAAATACCAAACATGCATCTAATCCATTAAGCCAAAGCTCCTAATTATCCACACACCATATTAGCAACATCATAGAACAATCTTGCTAAGTATAGTCATGCAATCCAACACATATCCAAGAAGTATATATAAGCTTCATCCTTGGTCTTGCTAAAATCTAAACCTTGCCAAAATAACCAATCATAATAATAAGGATATATCATTCCAAATCCTCACATTATCCTTGAGATATATCATTCCCACCTCAAAAATCATCATCAAATCAATCAATTGTTGGGTTTCATATTGATTTGGGGTAAAGTCTTGTTTATCTTTTATGCATGATTTCTTTCTTTCTTTCTTTCTTTTGTGTATCTTCTTGTTTTACTTAGAATTTATAGTAAAAATATAAAAAATATAAGAAGAGCACAAAATTATTAGTTTATTTCCCAAATCACATTTCATCAAGGACACAATAGTTCTTTATACAATTTGTGTCGATGTTATAATCTCTAGGGCACAAGTCTTGTCTTTAATTTTATCTTTATTGTTAATTTTCTTGAATGTTTATGTATTTATTTTATGGGATCTTTTGATTTATTGCTTTTAGTCAATCCTCTACAAATATGGTGATTTTTCATTATGGTCCATCATATGATGATGCATAATGTCTATGAAAAATAAAAAATGTTGTTGAAAAACATCAAAATCTCTTAGTAGATTCCCAACATGTACCTATGTGCATTTACTCTAGGAAGATATAATAATAATTAATTTATATTTTACCATCATAAGTCATAATAAAACACCCTTAAAAATTGATAATCATCTAATAAATCCATAATTCCTATCAATTACCCCACCCATTATAATTCCTAATTTTCATCTCATTCACTCATCTCATCATGCATCCACTTGTCCTCCTCCTCCTCATCTCCAAATTATCCTTTCCATACTCATACATTTCTCCTTAACATTAATCCTTTAACTCATTTTCATCATAATTTTCAATCCCTTCATGCACCCTCATCATTTATATAAAAATAGCCTCTATAAGGGCATATCGTGTAACTAATTTGGTGTTGTAGTGTCAAAAATTGCACACTTGTGCAATTTCACACATAGTTTGAACTTGGTTAGTTTTAAAAATAGTTTATAAGTTGATATTAAATATTTTTTCTTACAAGCAACAAGAATGAAGCATTAATACGTTGTGGTTTGAAAATCAACAAAATTCTCCTAGACTACAACATCATGCAACATAGTAGTGTCCAAAAAATTTTCTAGATTGAAAAGCATATTTTCCACATAGGCTACTTATGACGTGTTATAATTCCCAAATGAAAAATAACGTCTCTTCCCACTTATCCAAGCAAAATAAAATTTCTTTCTTCCTTACTTGATACATTATGTTCTCACTTTCTCTTACAAGCTATTCTCTTTAGAAGGAAAATCTATATTGAAATTTCCACAACTTTTGCAGCACTAAATAGCAAGCTCTTCATGACATCTCCCTCTTTGTATTAGTTGAGGCTTTCTCATTGATCTTCCATAGTCAAATCCATATAAAATATGTCAAGTGGAGAGCCTTGGCTGCAGTAATGCTCTCTATTATTACTTTTTACTACTTTATATTAGTAGTATAAATCTTTGAATCACTTTATCTACTTTATTATTTATCAAAATATACCAAATTGCATGGTGGTTTTCCTCATAGACTAGGTTTTGTTGGAAACTTGCAGCCATTTAAAGAGAATTTCCACATAACCCAAAAGCGAAATTTATGCAACTAAGTATTCAAAATCCACATGCAAGAGAATAGACAACATACCCATGAAAATATGACACAAGATATACCCTGGGAAAACCCTTAAAAGGGAAAAGCCCAGTCTCCAAAAACATCCATCTCTCATGTATTATTCAACAATAAATATTATAATACATCTTTAGGGCATCCATGAACACCATTGAAGCATCAAGCCCCCTCTAAGAAATCCATGTGAACAAGCATGTAACCACAAATCCCATGCCATGCTTCAAACCCTCACAAATGCTAACAAGAGCTAACATGCAATTTTTTTTTCAACCTAAACAACTACCCTTGTGGTTGCTTTTATAGAATCAAGCTCTCACAAAACCACCAAGTGGTATTACACAAAACCATGTGACTAAAACCATGAGATTACAAAACCATGTCCTCACATTTAATATTGGGTACTTTATCTATTTATTTTCCCCAATATTAAATAATTACATTTTATATATATTGCAAGGTGTACAACACACCTTTTCCTAACATTCTCCCACTTGCATACATTGCATAAGGGGAACAAGTGACCTCAATATATGAATCAAATGAACAATCCATATAGCCACATATACCATCATGGAATCAAAGTGCTCCATGTGCTCCCTCAAGATACTTGCAACAAGAATCAAAGTGACCACCAACGCAAGCATGCATGCTCTCATCCACCATCATGCCAATGCACAAAGATAAGAAGCCATCTAAAGAGAAGTTGCACAATTTGTCACAACGAAGCATAAGTCCTGCCTCAACTAATATCCTAAACACATACACTCTCTAAAGGTAACAATATGCACCAGTAGTTATCAAGATACACAAACCCATAGCTGAAATAACAGCCACAATAAGTGCCAATACATCCAACTATCCATACCTCCAAGGTATACAAAACATAGTAAACGCATGCTATAAACATATACACCCATAAACTGCAATCATAAACTCCATGTGCAAACCTGTAAAAGAATGACATACACATCCAAGAGCTCCCACTACATGGGTAATGCAAATCTAAAAAAGATCAAGGCATACCAAGTCTACCATTATACCATTAGCATCATATAGAAAGTGTAAACTACATCATGTAGTACCAAGGAATTATCCACAATGATATGCAAAACTTGTAAACCAATAACCTGTAAGAATAACTCTCATCACAAGTCTCCATAGCTCTCCCAAGTTCTCCACACCCAACAAAGAAAAAAGATAAAGGAACCTCCATGTCATCACCTAAGAACATAAGTGAAAACACATGAACACAAGCTAGTGATCACAATAGCTCCAACCAAACCTCAAACCAATGTAATGTGAAACCGAACATCCAAGAAGATAACCAAGACCAAAGAGAAAAAAATTGCACATCTTATACCTATAGAAAATCCTTCTACATACACCTCTAAATGCCAACTGTGTCAAGTATGATCTCCTCCACAACACCCCAAAAGAAAAGCCATAACAACACCCAACCGTTCAATCACCAAGATCAAACATAACATATGTAGATCATGTAATCAACATGGATGTAAGCCTCCCATAACCAAAGAAGATCAAACTAAATCCATTCCCAATGAAGGAAATAAGTCCAAACATCTCCTAAACTCAACATCACTAAATGTAATCACAATGCATAAGGAGATAAAATGCCAACACTCCTCAAATGAACCCTCCAAAACCATATATCCATAGCTCAAGATCTGTAATACACCTCATGTTGCTGATACTCTTTGATACTCTTATGTGTTGGTTTGGTACTTGGTTTGTGATGGTGATTAGTTCACCGACTTGGTTGTGTGTGGATTCATAGTTTGGTTGGTTTGCTGCACTTGACATTACTTATGATGTTTGATGATACATTATGTGGTGGTTATATTATTTGGTTATGCTATGGTTTTCTTTAATATTATATGTGGTGATGTTGTGATTCTATGTTGCTATGGTTTCTGATGTGTTTGTTAGTGAGTCTTGGTGAAAGGACAGAGTAGCATCACTCGCTTGCGAGCACCCTGCTACCCCGTGATTACCTTTCACAGTGTGTCTGCAATGGAGATTTACACATTACTTGACGTTTGTTTCTATGCAGGTACAGGACACCGACTCCACCTGCTTGTTAGGTCTGAGCGTGTCCCATAAACCCAATGGGTATGATGTTGAAAAAGGGAGTTGATAAGGAAGTATCCCCGTCCCAAGTTCGTCACCTCGTTGTGAGTCTTTCAGTGTCGTGGTCTTGACCTTGTCTTTGTCTCAGTATTGTTGTTGTTTATTTATTTTATTTGTGGATAGTTGTTATTTAGTTTATCTTTATTTTATATGGGATTAATTAATGTTATTTTGTTGATATGATTAATTGTATGTAATTGTAATTTAGTAAATGTTGGATTTAAAATATTGTAGATTAAAAGTATTTAATTAATTAAAAGGTATAAAGTAATTAATTTAAATAAATAATGTTTGTGATAATTGTAAATTGTCTTTTTCAAAATACTAATATTATAAATTCAAAGGATAAAATCTTGTGAAGATAAATGTGAAATTAATGAATTTTAATTAAATTTGTGAGATAAAGGTGAGCTTTTAAAGCAAGAAAAAAAAAGAGCCAATGCATGGGTTGGATTTTTGAGAAAAAAGAAGAGCTTTATTTTATTTTTTCTTTATTTTTATTGTGAGAGGAAGAAGTTTCGGTACACACAATGGTTTTTGGTTTGGTTTGAAAAAAAAGGAAGTAACAAAGGTTGAAGAAAATATATGTGTGTGCTTCTCTGTTAAAAATTGTTCTTAGTAAGGGAGAAATAGATTATTGATCCAGAAGTTAGCTGAAAGAAGAAATTGGAGAAGAAATTGCAGAGAAAATCTATTTTTGAAAGAGGAAGAAGGGTTGTCGTGTTGGTGGATTCGATATCAAACGAAGGACTCCAAGTTCTTTTGATCTATATATATATATATTTATTCTTTTGGTTTATTAATTCATTTGTTCTGAAAGGGAAACGAAAATCATGTCTGCCATATTCGAAAATCAATATCTATGTTTTGAAAGAGGGTTTTGTTATTTAAAAAAAAATTGTTGGTGTCAAATCTTTAAGTCATTTGTAGAATTCTTTTGTGAAACCTTCTGAATTTTCTTCAATAAATTAAGTTGTGAAATTCTTGATTGAAATGAAAAATCAATTTATTATGGAAATTAAACTTGTATGCCCAGATTTATTTTGTGTTTTGGAGAAAAAAAGAAAAGAAACTGGACTGTTGATTCATTATATTTGTATTATTTAATTCGTATTTTGTGGGCAAATATATATACCTATATATAAATATATAAATATATATAAATAAAAAAAGTATAATCAATGAGCTCCCAGGAAAAAATAGCACATCTCGGAAACTAGTTGAAGTCGGAAAATCGCTTGAACCAGAGGGCTTTGCTGCTGCGACGTATGGATCTTGACGTGGCGCTCTCAGTGGGGGGGTTGGCTCACTCCCCACACAGGTTTGATCGTTGTTTGTTTCTTCCCTCATTCTCCCTTTATTTTTGTGTTTCTCGCCTTCCGTTTGTGCCGTTTGTGTTCGCTGGTTGTTGTCGATTTTTTTTCCTTAGGGTTTTCTGGCAGGGCCGGTTTGGCGTGGTGCAGGATCTGGACCCCTCCATCACTGGATGGAGGGTGGTTCGGGCATCCTTGGCCCTGAACCGAGTAATTCTGGAAATCCTCACCCGGCGGTGGTTGTGGAGGGCGCGACTAAATCTTTCAAGGAGGCGCTCACTTCCGGCCATGGAGAGGTCCCCGCAAAGGCCAGGTTTGAAATTGAGGAGGTTGATATGCGTGGCCAGACAGAAGGTAAGTTGTTCTCTTCTACTCCTAGTAACCTTGTCATTTCTCCTAACCAGGCTCTTAAATCTATTATTTCAAATGAAAGGGGTAGATTAAAAGACTCTGCCTTATTCTTTGTGGCCGTCGACTCCTCCAAAGTCTCGGCGAGAAAATTCATAGATGATTGGCTTATAAAAATCTGGGCAAATAAATTTGGGATTCTGGTAAAATTTTGTAGAATGATCCAATGGGGATTATTTGTTATTTTCCTTGCTAATCATGAGATGCAAAAGAAAGCCGTTGAAAAACCCTTCTGGAACCTCAGAGGATGCACTTTTAGGGCATTTCCATGGTCTTCATCTGCCATTGCGGAAGAAATTCTTTCCCTCTCTGCCCCCAGGTGGGTTGTCCTTAAAAGTTTGCAGCCCGAGTTTTGGGCGATCATCCCTCAGATTTTGGCTCCCATAGGCTCTGTTGTGCGGATTGATGAGGCGAAAGCCACACTTCTGCACCTTGATGCACGGGTTCTGGTAACGCTAAACCCGGGCATCGAAACTCCTGAGAATATTGTCTTTAATGAGGATGGATGCCTCACAGTTTGTCCTGTTGAAATTCTCGGGGGTTTGAATGCTTGCTTCCTCTGCCATTGCGAAGGTCATGTTTGGAAAAACTGCTCGATGATAAGGAAAAATGCTCCTAAGGCTAAAGGTCGCGAACCCCCCGTGTCTGATCCAATTCCTCCCCTTTTTGATTCTGGTTCACAGCCTATGTCAGAGGAAAACCCGAGGGCTGGTGGGTCGGATGTGGGGAAGGAGGGTAGGGATGGCCCCATTTCTCAGGAGTCATCTCCGCCCTGCCCTTCGATGTCGAAGGGTGTTAGCAAATTTGTGGGGGTCTCACAAGATGGGAAAAGTCATGAAAAGATGCCTCCTCCCCCTTTGAAGTGCCCGAGTGACATGGTCCTCCGCAACTCATTCGAGGCCCTTTCTAGGGACGAGGTTGAGGATGACCTTGGATTGGGTGATGTTGGTTCTTCAAAGTCTCTCGGGTTGGCCCGCAGCATTGCCAACAACCTGAACCTTGTTGAAAAGCTAAACGCCCAGTAGCTGGCAATGAGAGGGATTAGACAGAGAATTGAAGAAAGCTTAGCTAAGCGATATGATTCTGTTCCTGGCACCCAAGTTTCCAATTTTCAAATCAGTAAAGGCGTTAATCGGTGCAGTCCTAATCCAATTGAATATTCTGCGCAGGAGGTTAGGGTTGATAGTTTGCCTTCAACAGGGGAAGGGCTCGCAGTTGGTGTAGTTGATTCCCTGCTTAGGTCGGGTAGCACTAGCTTTGGGCTTGATGGCGTGGCTCTCCCTAAGCAGGAAATGACTTCAGTAACTGAGAACCCGATCCCCCCTCGGGAACAAACTACCATCCTGGTTCCTTTCGACACTGATGTCTGGATTGGTAATCAATCTGAGCAGGGATATGGTAAACCAATTGATTTAAACAAGCTAAACACAAAAGTCTTTCATGAGAATGTTAATAAAACCCACCCTATCGAAGTGTGCATAACTGAGGAGGATGGAACTGTGAGACAGGACCATCAGATTTTAAAACCTAAACAAGGCCCAGGGAGGCCAAGAAAGAATAGTATAACAGCTGGAGGAATTAAAAAAGTTGGGTTATCCAAGATTAAAAGAAAAAAAGTTAGTACTGTTTTGCAGTCTCCGGCTGCGAAGAAGCTTGAGACTGATGAGACTTTACCCAAATACTTTGAACAACTCAAAGGCGACCAGAGTGAAAATAACGTGATCTTGGCCAATGAAGCTTAAATGCATTTCTTGGAACGTCAGGGGGTTGGAATCCCCTGACAGGAAATATATTATTAGGAGGTTTCTCAACCTCGAGAGGTTAAAAGATTTTGTGTTCCTTCAAGAAATTAAAGCTATTGGGTTCACTCTGGAAACGAACCTCAAATTTATCTGGAATTCTTCCATGGCCTACTATACTTCTCATGAGAAGGGGAGAGGCAGGGCTACCCTGCTGGTGGCTAATCACTGGATCCTGTACATTTCTGGGAGTGGTGCCTCACCTTGTAACAGAGCTGTTTGGGTGAGAATCGAAAAAGATGGTTTATGTTTTGGGATATGCTCTGTGTATGCCCCCAATGATCATAGGGAAAGATGCAGTCTCTGGCAATGGCTTGCTGATTTGGAGGACATTCCTTGGATTTTTGGTGGTGACTTCAATATGGTGGAGCAAAAAGAAGACAAATGGGGAGGTTCCATCTGGAATTGGAAAAGCAATGAAAAGTTTTTTTGGATGCGATGTAAAGGTAAGCTGAAGCTTTTCGACCCCATGGAAGGACGCAAAAGCCAGTCCAAAGGGATTTGGTTCTCCTGGTGCAACGCCCAGAAAGGGGAAGATAGGATTTATTGTAGGCTGGACCGGTTCTATGCTAATAAAGATGTGTTCAGTTTCCTCCCGAGTGACACTAAGAACAGGGTGCAGATCTACCCCTATACCCTGTCGGATCACCACCCAATCATTACCACCATCATCAATAGCTTCACTCCTTTCTTGGAGACGAAAAGAGATAAAAGCTTCATCCTTAACACCCAGCTCCTGGAAGACAGTGACTGCAGGGAAGCAATTGCCTCTCTAAGGGAAATCAACAAATGGATGTTGAAGGATGTCTCTGCCATTGAGCGATGGAATGCCAACGTTAAAGGTTGGCAGGCCCTTTTCCAAATTGTTGGAAAAAAGCGGGCCTTGGACCGAAGGAAGAGCGAAAAAGATATGTAAGATCGCCTTCTTGAAACTGAGATCAATCTTCAAGCTAATCCTAAAGACAGGGATCTTTGTGAGATGTTAACTCTTGCTAAAGATAGTTTGCAGAAAATTCAGTCCCACAAGCTGGTTGGGAAAAAAGTCAGGGCTAAGCTAAATTGGCTAAAAGGTGGGGATAAGGGGTCTAAATTTTTCTTTAATTTTCTTAAGGAGAACAAAGCGAAGGAGCAGGTGGGTTAGATTTGGGATGGGGATCGGCTCTGCTCCGCTTAGGAGGATGTGTTGGAGTGCTTTCACTCTTTCTTCAAAGAGCTTTTCACCTCGGAATGTGGGGATGGTCAGGGTTTGAGGGCCAGGGCCATCATACAAGGTCTTATTCCCAAGATGATTGGGGAAGCTGACTGCCGCCAACTGGAAAAAGAGATCACCAGAAGCGAAGTTGCCTCTGTAATCTCCTCCATGTGTAATGATAAGTCCCCAGGAGGGGATGGCCTCCCTGTGGAATTCTATAAAGAATTTTCTAACTGGGTGTGTGATGACCTCCTACAAGTCTATATGGAAGCCTTGGAAAAAGGTTCGTTGGGTGAGGACATCAACAGGGGGATCATCAAGCTGCTCCCCAAAGGTGGAGACAAGACCTCTCTTAAGAACTGGAGGCCAATAACGTTGCTGAATGTCTCTTATAAGATTCTGGCCAAAATTGCTGCTTCCAGATTGGTCAATATCTTACCTAAGTTTATAAGCAGTACTCAGACTGGCTTTATAAAAGGCAGGTATATCCTTGAGAATCTCATAACTAGCTGGGAAGCCTTGGAGTGGGCCAAATGCACTAATCAAAATGCTGCGATGCTCCTTTTAGACTTTGAGAAGGTGTATGATAGGGTGGAGTGGGTCTTTCTTAAAACTATCCTCCAGGTCTTTGGATTCCCCCCTAAGTTCTGTAACATGGTAGATACTCTCCTGAAAGATGCTTCGACCCAAGTTGAGGTTAATGGTAAGCTCTCTAAAAAAATCCCTCTTGGGCGCTCTATCAGACAAGGTTGTCCGCTTGCTCCTGCCCTGTTTGTCATTACGTCTGATGCCCTTCATTATCTGCTTAGGGACAATGTTTTTTCTCCCAGTATTAAGGGTATTTGCCTCCATGATCATAATGATCTGATCAATGTTCAGTTCACTGACGATACTTCCATATTTGTGGAACTTGAGCTGAACAATGTGGAATCCTTAATGAAGAAGCTCGATCTCTTATGTATTGCCTTGGGAGCCAAGCTTTCTAGAGACAAGTCCACCTTTCTTGGGTGGAAAGAGGAGCCGCCTGATTGGTTGTACATGTTTGGTTTTCAATGGGGAGGTCCCCATAAAATTGTGAGGTACTTAGGAATTCCTTTTGCCATTAGCCCTGACCTAAAGGATATGTGGAATTGGGTAAGCTCTAAAATTGAGAAAAAAAATTGTGGTTGGAATAGGCACTACCTTTCACTGGCAGGCAGAAGGCAAGTTTGTCAAAAGGTGCTTGCTTCTTACAACGTTTATTATGCGTCTGTCTGGTTAGCTAGTAGTTACCAAGTGAATGACATTCAAAAGAAAATAAGAAGGTTCCTTTGGTCGGATGGTAAGGGTGCTAAAAAGTGGCACTCTGTTAAGTGGGAGTGGTGTTGCTTAAGTAAGATGCAAGGGGGGTTTGGTCTGAAGGACCTTAGGTTGCAAGGGGTGGCTCTTGCTGCTAAGTGGGTTCTAAGGTCGCTGGAAGGTAATGAACCTTGGAAAGTCTTGGTAAGAAGGAATATTGAACAAGCTGTGCCAAAGCAGGCTAAGTCCTGGAAGTCTCTGCCCTTAAATGACATTCTCCTTGGTGATCATTCTATGGTCCCTGTGGGGTCTGCTGTCTTCAAAAGCCTGTGGAAGGCGTGGGAATTTTCCAAGCACATTGTTTTTCTTAAGAATACTAGCATAACTCTTAGCACAAACAGAAAATGCAACACTCATAGTTCGATATGGTGGAACATTGAGCATAAAGGTAAAAAGCTTGCCCTCCTTCAGGGTTGCTCTGCTAAAACATGGCATAACAAAGGAATTAAAACCTTTTCTGATATCCTTTCAGATGGGGAGCTGATAAGCTGAGATAGCATCAGAAATCAATTTGATATTCCTGATTCCCACTTCAGAACCTATTCTACTTTGGTGGAAGCTTGTAGGAATGTATGCTCTCCTAGGTCTATTGATCAAGATTATAATATTGCGAGTAATATCTCCTGGAAAGATGGTTCTCCTATTAACTGTATCAAAGCTAAAATGATCTACACTGAATTGACAAAATCTGATTCTGTTCTGGAGCATGTTAATAAATGTTGGGATATCTTGTTGAACCATAAGGAATGGAAAAATACCCTCTCTTTTGTCTGGCATGATTCAATGGAGCCCAAACAGGCTTGCTTCAGATGGTTGGTCATTTTACATAGATTACCTTTTAAAACTAACTGTATGGATCTGGATATTTGCAGCATTTGTAGAACGCCTGAGTCTATTAATCACATTTTTTTTGAATGTTTATATGCTACTGAAATATGGAATCTCTTTTGTCATGACTTGAATATTTGGAATAAGGATGGTAAAATAAGTTGGTATGATATTTTGTTTTGTAATCTCAAAGTTAATTCTGATTGCAAGTTGTTCTGGAATTTACTCACTAACGAGGTTTTATGGCACATTTGGAAGGTGAGGAACAATGACAAGTTTATGGGAGTAAAGAGGGTGCTTACTGAGTCTGAAAGAAGACTCACATATAAATTTTTTTCTTCACAGGTCTTATTTCATGCGGTGAAGTCTATGGAAAAGTTCAGGGATTTGCGTAGTGAAGGATCTTCATTCAGCACAAAGGAACCTGAAGTCTTTAAAAGAGCCTTGGAGGAGCTTCAGAAGGAGATGAATAAGGCAATCAGATTTACTAGACAAAGCGGTCCCCAACAGTCTTGCCTGTAGAAGTTGAGCAAAACGAATTTTTGAATATCAAATGCAGCTGATCTTGGCTCAGATGGTAAACCAAAAAGGGCAAAGGAATCTCGTGGTGTTAGACTCTGTGAACAAAAGTGATAATACAGTAATTGGAAATGTTGGATCCAATGAGGAACTCACAGTTAGAAGTTGGCAGTAGAGAGTAAGATCAGTAATGATACGCAAGCTGCAGAAACAAAGACAGTTTGTCTGTTTTTGATGTGTAGAATGACCAATTCTGTATTTATGGCAGCGCTGTACATGACATATACAACAGCTATTTGTATGTATGTAAAACTTTTAAATGCTGTAGCAGCTTTCTGATACTCTAATCTGGAAGCAATGTATAACTGTTTCTAAACTATTATTAATACAAAATAAATAAATATAAATATATATAAATATATATATATATATATAAATATAAATATATATATATATATATATATATATATATATATATATATATATATATATATATATATATATATATATATACATATTTCATATTCTGTCCTTGTTAAAAAAAAATATGTATACACGTTTTTGAGTTCTTTGTTTGGAATCTTTGAAAGGAATAGAATATAAAATAAAAATATATATTTTTGAGTTAGGGGTGGAGTGGTCGGCGGTAGCCGTATCACCCCACTTCCTATGGGGCTGTACGCAGTCACCACAACTGCGCACAATAGCCGAGGGCTGCTGGGCGTAGCCTAGTGGGGGTTGCGGTCTCCCCACAAGGAGGTACGCAGTACCCACAGGTTGCGTGGGGTTTCGTATTACGAGTTGCTTCTTTTTAAAATTCATTTTTTTTTAATTTATGTTGCTTTTTGTGATATATATATATATATATGTATGTATATACATACTATTGTAAAATACAGTGAGGTATATGGGTGATTTTAAAATATGATTTAAATGCATAATTTTTAATATATGTTTTATTATATTATATATACGTATATATGTATATATGTATATATGTATATACACATAAAAGCGTATATATATATATATATATATAAAGATGGTTATTTATGCTGAGATTATGGAATAATTAAATAAATTTGCAATGTTATAGTTTAATCGAGTAAATTATAAATAAACTATGTGATTTAAAATAAGTTGAATATTCTCGAGTAAATTAATTAATTTATTTCTTAGTGAAATTATTGTGTGTCGAAATGTGCTATATGGCGTTGTTTTATGTAATTGTGTACTCTCGAGATTATTCATTGAATTAATTGTGGTTTTCTCTTAATTGGAATTATGTCATGTGGGAAATCCCTTGAGTGAGTTTATCCTTTTGTAGGAGCTTAAGTTACTTGTTAGGGACTTCCAAAGGTGGCGAAATTGATGTTTTATTTTTGATTTTTTAATTGGATATTTGTCCCTATTTTGGATATAGTTGTGACTTGAGTCTACACATGGGTTGCACCATTTTTATGGATATTGTTTCATATGATTTTGGCGAGATGGTTTTGCCTCGCGGATGTTCCATTTGTGGTTCAGTGTTCTTGTTGGTACAATCCCTTGGTATTGGATTTTATGTTTTGGGTTTCTAGGGAGAGTGGCTCTATGTGGGCATCGACGCACAAAGGGGCTATCAAGATAACCCACGTTAGAGTTAGAGTAATAAGTGATAACCTAATTAATTAATTAGGGGGTGGTTAGTAAAAAATTAATAAGATAATTATGGATGCCTCATCCACCTGTTAGGGCTTTCATAGACTAAAGGTGGGCCGAGAAGGCCATGGTTGGCAAGGTCGTTGCCTCGTCTTCATGAGATGTTAACGATTCCACATGAGTCACCCTATGGAGCGGTGCCTTGAGATAGACAACTGGGATAACCATAGATGGAGGCGGCACCTTGTGATAGGTTGTCTGGATAATCCATGTAAGGCCATGAGATGACACTCTCCTCTAGCATTCCCTTTGAGTTATTTTATTGAAATCCTCTGGAAGTGGTCTATTGTTATGTTTTGGTGATTTGTTGTTATGTTTTATGAGTGATCTTTTGATATTATATTTCCTTTTGTGGTCTCTTGCGTTTCGTGTCTAGAGTTTAGTCTTGCGTTACTGTTTGGATGTGCTTGGTCAGGGATCCTTATTTACTCCTAGCATGGGGGTGGTTGGGTGGAACATGCTACGCACCCTGTTAGGTCCCCTTTTGATGCAGTTGTACCATTCAGTGTAGATTTTTGTAGATGCAATTTGATCCAAAGTTCATAAGTTACCAGATGCAAATTTGTACTCCAGATGTATTTTATGTATTGATGTAGCACTCTCACGTGCATTGGGAAGATTTATGATGTAATTTTGTATGTGTTCATCGAGATGTACTATCATACTGATGTAATGTATTATCATACCATGTAAATCATTCTTTAACTACCATTTGTAAATACTGTTAATATTATGTTGTATTTGTGGAAATATGTACTTAATATCTCCATGATTAATTTATTGTATTTGCATGTATGGTTTTATATGGATTATTCTTATCATTTTGGTTATCGTTAATGAATGTTTTAAATGATGATATGTGAATGAATGGATACGTAATTGGTAATTTAATGTTCATCTGTTAACTTTGTTATGGGATAGTTAGGTAATGTCACCTCGTGTACCCCAAGGGACTTTGATGTGCAACTTGAAACATTGGTTATGTTGGAAAACTTAAAGTGCATTCCTTATGTTTTAAATTTTTTTTGTTGTGTTCTTAGTTGATCCTTTGGGGTTTGCACGATGGGGCGTTACAAGATCCATATGCATGAAAAGATAATGCATAAACATAAAGTACCTGAAAGAAACAATGGGAAATACCTCTCAAGTGAAACCACTGAGTAGACCAAGAGTGGGGAATGAGAATGCTCCTCCAAGATATCCAAGTCATCATGACTCATCCAAGAACACTCTCCTCATAGGTTCATGTTGAACTCATGTCCAAATTAGGTGTAGGCTTCTTGGATTTCCTACTGAAATATCATCAAGAGTAACCATCTCAACACATGTCTCTAATCATAAGAGAACTCAAGTCTCACTTATGTCTCCAAGAATCCATGAGTACTTGCAACCAACCAATCCATGCCAAACTCCAAATGAAACATAGCACCATCATGAAGTAATCAAGCAAATGATCAATGTACCCAATACAAAGAGAACCACACTCGATCAATGCCAAAGCTCCAATCAAGAATTAGGAATATAAAAATGACATCCATGATCTAACCATCCCCTCCTAGGAAATCACATGCACCATAACATATATACATCCTGGTTTCAAGAGAACAAGTACCATGCCACAACTCTAAGCATGCATCAAGAGTAAACCATGACATAATAGCAACCACTCTAAACCAAGAAAACATATCCAGAATCTCATGCAGATAATCATACCAATGATGCATCCATGTCACTGCCACCAACTCCCACTGAACCGTGGTACAAGCTAAACATGACATCATTCCAACCATCCTCTCCATGAAGATCATCCAGCTTTGCACACACTCAACTACAATATGAGTAACATACAAGGGAAACCAAAATATCCAAGCCAAGAAGATACCTACAACCGCCAAACCATCATAAACTTATCGAACACCGCCAATCCATCACTATCAAAAGCTCCCACTGAAAAGTGTAACCAAGCTATCCATGGCATTGTGATAACAATCTCCAAGAAGATACACTGCCTCAACCTGAATCAGGATCTAATCCAACACCACCAATAATGCACTTGCATAAACCATCATGACATGCCAAAGTCTCTAATGCACAAGAAACATCCATGACACCATGATCACCACCAAATGTACCAACAACTCAACCCAACCATGTCCACATATCTGCATAATCATAATCAACTGCATAGAGCTCATATCATGACTGTACCTGGTAATACCATCTCACCTCCACAACATGACAACAAAACCAACAAACCAAGTGACTAGATCAAGCCACCAAAACTGAACATGTATCAACACTGAAATATCAATGGGAAAAAAAGGCAACCCATGTCCAAGTCATAAATGCAACATGTAAGTATAGATTGCCTACAACATTGCACAACTTGTAGATAGAAAAATACAACATAAAAATCCAACCATATACTGATAACCATGTCAAATGAAAGAATAATCTGAGATGTACAATTGAGCGTACAATAAATCCAACATCAAATCTCCAAGATCCGATCATCCATAAACTCATAGTATCACCATAGTTAAAGTAACCCATAAACATCTTAGATAAAGAAAATAGAAAATAAACCATCCCAAAATAACTCCAAACCCGATCCACTATGTAGTGCTTTGAACAAGCTTTCCATCAACTATTCGAAGTCCAAAATCCAACTTTGAATGCACCCGATATCACCTCTCGAAACTCAAAACAAAAACTTGATTTCCAGCTAGCAAAACATTGTCAAAAATGCAAAATATTAGAAAATCACTATCACTATAGTGTAGAGCACTAATTCAGCTTTCCAACGAGTCTGAGAAGAGCAAAAACGAACACCTTGGTCAAAAGTTACGCCCCTCGAAATTAAAACTATAGTTTAAACCCAAGGCAAAAATTTTTTAGCCATCCTTGGTGGCTGGGCGGTGGCCCCACTTGGGCGGTGCCACCCACCTGGTGGTGGACCCGAAAATTTATCAAAATTTGTTTAATTTCCAAACATTAAAAATTACACGGGCCCCTTTAGTAATTCATGGTGGATTTTTTTATTTTTGGGCGATTGAAAGATTAATATTAAAAAATTTATTTAAAAACAAAAAAAGTTTGAAAGCCCTGAAGGGCGATGAAAGGTAGGGCCCACCTACAAGCCTGCCGGCGGTACCTACCAGTCGACAGGGATGACCGGGCCATAGCCCGTACGCCCATGCGGTTGGCAGGCTCTGCAGATGCTGAGTATGGCAATAGTGGGGCTGGGGGTCCGAGGCCCTCGCGCCACCCCCCCGCCCCCCAATAATAACTTTATTATTTTTTTATAAATTTTTCAATCAACTTTTCTGACCCCCTTATGATTTTTTTTTTACTCTTGTAGGGAAATTTTTTTAATGGCGATGATAATATTATTTTTTCTTGCAGATGCCCTGGACGATCATACGGCCGGGTTGGGGTTTATAAACTTTTTGCATTTTTTTTCATGCTAACAGAAGTAAATCGAGTTATATATCAATCTTTGTCTCTCGGCCAACCCAAATCCAACTATGAGGTCTATTTTGTTCCAGGAGGTCCTCTATAAATTTTCCCCACAAAACCCCCACTTGAATGCAAAACCAAGAAACCCATTTCACCCAAAATTTCTCACACCCCAAATTTGCAAACCACCCATCAAAATAACAAACCCAAAACCCTTAGATCTGCAATAAACAACTTGCAAAACCCTCATATCTTGCCATGCCTTTCATTCTCTCATGCAATGAATAGATTCAAACTCAAACAAGAGTTTTCTCAATCAAGGGTTATACAACCACAACCATGGGTCTGATACCAATTGTTGGAAACTTGCAACCATTTAAAGAGAATTTCCACATAACCCAAAAGAGAAATCTATGCAACTAAGTATTCAAAATCCACATGCAAGAGAATAGACAACATACCCATGAAAATATGACACAAGATATACCCTAGGAAAACTCTTAAAAGGGAAAAACCCAACCTCCGAAAGCATCCATCTCTCATGTATTATTCAACAATAAAGATTACAATACATCTTCAGAGTCTCCATGAACACCATTGAAGCATCAAGCCCTCTCCAAGCAATCCATGTGAACAAGAATGTAACCACACATCCCATGCCATGCTTCAAACCCTCACAAATGCTAACATGCAATTTTTTTTTTTCAATCTAAACAACTACCCTTGTGGTTTCTTTTATAGAAGCAAGATCCCACAAAACCATGTGACTAAAACCATGAGATTACAAAACCACGTCCCCACATTTAATATTGGGTACTTTATTTATTTATTTTCCCCAATATTAAATAATTACATTTTATATATACTGCAAGGTGTACAACACACCTTTTCTTACCATGTTTGACACCAGATCATTTACTTTATCATTATCTATCATTGAATCACTTCTTTTAATTCCTAATATTGCTAGAATTTAAAATTTATCTATTTATCATTTTATCTTTGGCTATCCATGGAGGTCAAAAGACCAAAATGGGGGGTTTGACTGAGGAAAAACCTTAAACAACCTCCAACATTTTTATCGTCCTAGTGTATGTGTAGGTCAGAGTGTTTTTATTATGCTAAGTGATCATTCTAGAGGATTCTAGGTTGATTGTGTGAAGATGACAACACAATGCACATATGCCTACACTACATGTTGGCATCTGAGGATGAGAGTCTTTGCATTTGGTGTCAAGTTTTTCTCTATTTGTATTTTTGTTTCTAGTTAGAAATAAATTTTATCCATTGTTGTATTTAGTAAAAAGTAAATTTGTATTTACTATCTTGTCATTAAAGTTTCCTTTGTTCAACATAAATTATTTTTGTTTTCTTCTTTTAGTAGGTTTCTTCATTTTTACCTTAAATATGTGACACAATTTATATTATCTTGAGGTGGTGAATAGATTTGTTACTTATATTTGCATATTTCTTTAAGTTTCAAATTTTTATTACATTACAGATAGATAGCTCATAGAATTGGGTGTAAAATAATCTCATAGTTTCATTATGTTCTCTATGGGTAGAAGCAAACTAGTGATACATAATAGTTAGTTCAATGGGTCTTAAAAAGTGATTGATAAATTTGGTTTCAAGAATATTCCAAGAAGTTATAAAAGAAGACAATCATGTGAAAACTCATCCAAAGTATATGGAAACATTTAACATGTAACATCTTCATGTTTGAATTGTAAGTGTTTCAAAAATCTTTGTAATCTGAATATGTTCCTTAGCTAGTATAATTCCATTGTTTTTTATATTTTAAAAGAAATTTGTCGACATTCTTTGGTAAATCATGAGTTTGTATTACTATATTCAAAGGACTATCTATTTATTAATAACCATGGAGCAATGAAAATCGCGGGTTGATATTATGGGATAGAAAAGGGATTAGTAAAGGGAGTAATATCAACTATAGGTGAATTATTTGTAGATCTAGTATATCTAGATTTGGATTTTCTCTTGTTAATTATAATCTTTCTATGCTAGGAAAGATATCATATCACTAAATCAACCTTTATATATTTTGACTCAGGTACTAACTTAATGAGTTTATTATCTATCTTCTTATTTCCCTATCGACCCTTCTCCTAGTGCTAATATATTGATGCATTTTTTGACATACCAATTTAAGTGGAACAAATTGTTTTTGATTGGAAGAGAATTTATTTTCACAAGGTTTATATTAGTAGGTCTTTGCATGCTTGTTACATTCAAGGGGATATAATGAAAACTAAGGAAACGATCCTATAAGGTTTTATCTTGGCTTGGTTTGCATGATTTTTCTCATGTCATTCTCGTATCTTTGTCACCCTTTGTTTATAATACTTTCTAGCGTAGGGGTTCTTCACATTTATTGTAGATTTTTTTAATCTCCTTCACCTTGGTGTGATTTTTTATTATTTAATTGATGCTAGTGAAAGTGCTCCAATATTTGATGCTCAAGTTAATGGCATGAAATCACAAGAAAATATATCTAAAATTACCTTGTAACTTTATACCAAAAATGGTTCATTAAGTAGCTTTCTTGCTCCTAATATTATTTTGCTTATTCACAAACCTGACAATAAATTTAGATGGATTGAAAACTATACTCTTGCTAGATATTTTGTTGATAAAATTACCTCTAAAAGCATGCCAAGGAGTTAAGTCAATTCCACCTATGTCCCTCATGGGGTCCATGTGGATGCCATCCAAAACCTTATTAAGGGATTTTTTTTGCTTTGCTAAATTTACGTTTGTTAAGGTCATTTTTTATCACATCCCTTGGTAAATCTACACATTAATTAATTTCCCCATAGTGTACTTGATACTTTGTTGTCTTCAAGGAATGCCCCTTTCAAGTGCTTGTTTGGGTAGATTTCCCTAGTTTCCCTTTGCCACTATGACCTTTTGTAGATCATATAATGGCCTTATTGAGACATGTTTTTTTTTTAAATAAAAGGGGTGAAAAAAATTTATTCAAGAAAGAGCCAACAAGTACAATAAGAGGCTGAAATGGCCAAAGTTAGCAAAAAACAAGCCACCGCAAGCCCCAATGCTAAACCAACCAGCTAGAAAACAAATCTACACCCTCTGATCCTCATCCAAGAGTCTAGACAAAGAGTTACTTTTATCTAGATCCAATTGTCTCCAATCATCCACATTCCAAGCCTCTCGACCTTCAGAAGCCCATTTAGTAAGGCCGTCAACAACCCTGTTCCATTCCCTGGGAATGTGAATAAACAAGATGTGTTCAAAATTTGAAGCAAGATGAAGAATTTGCTTCACAATTAGAACCAATCTCCACGCCGAGCCTTGAAAATATCTCTTGTTGAGAAGAGAGACCAAAATCATAGAATCAGTCTCACAAATCACATTTCTCCACCCACACTTTAAAGCTCTCTTGAGAGCCTTAAGAATAGCACAAGCCTCCATTTGGTTGTTAGACTACACACCCATGTGTATGGAAAAGAAGAACTGTATGACTCCCCTACTATCACGACCCACTCCACTAATGCCAACATCTCCTGGATTGCCTCGAGCAGAGCCATCAGTGTTAATTTTGAAAGACCCATCTGGGGGAGGGAACCACCACCCCACTCTATTCACTTTCTTAGAAGGATTTGAACTGCTCCTCCTAATCCCCTGGTGGCCAGGAGGAGAAAAAAGCTCAAGACTAGAAGCAAGTTGCCTGTTTAAGGATGACATAGGCTCACTCAAATCAAATTTAGATGAGATTGTTTCTTTCAAAATACTTTGCACCTTGTGCCAAACCTACAAAACCATCTGACAACACTCATGAAAAATACGTCGATTCCTCTCTAACCAAATCCGCCAAATAATAATGGAAGGTCCCAACTCCCAAGCAACTGCTAAGTAAGATGTTGATACTAGTGGATGCCCCAAATTATCCCAAAAATCTTGCAAGGATAAGGAAAACCTAAAAGGTCTTCTCCAAATCTTCCACCATAGTCTCTTGATTTCCATAGCATAAGAGCACCAAAAAAATAGATGAGAAGTACTTTCTTCACTACATCCACATAAAAGAGGGCCCACAAAAACTTCGTATCTTGATATTCTCCTAGGTGAGGCATTTGTTATGGCTCAGAAGCCATAAGAACATATTACATTTGGGCCACCCAACCTTGTTCCATATGTGTTTCCACCAAGGATAAACTCTCACATCAATCTGTTGAGATACCAGAGTAGCATATCCTTGAGCAACATAGTAGATACCCTTATGTCCATAAATTTAAGTGATATTAAGGTTTGGGCCTTGGTTGTTGGCACTACAGGAAAGAAGCCCCACTAGTTTACCAAGGAGCCTCCCCTTAACACCAGGGTAAACAAACTCCATTGTTGATGCAGTAGAGAGCAACCCCGCAAGATTTAAACCTTGGTTGTTGGCTCTACAGGAAAGAAGCCCCACCATTTCACCAAAGGGTTGCCCCCTCCTTACTGAGACATGTTACTCATGTTGAGAAAGAACAATTTTTTGCCATCCTTAAAAAAGGGTTTGTGTTGAGATTTACCTATCTAGGTACTTAAATGAGTATTGAAATTTAGATAGAATCCCTAATCCTTACTCAAAGATTGATTTATCTTATCCTACCAAGCACATGTCATTGGGGTCAATCCTTGACTCCTAAAATATAAGACTATCCTTTGGTTATCTAACACCCAAGCTTCAACCCAAGAAACATTGTGAAGATTATCCTCAAACAAACAAGGATATTTGGATCATAATATATAAGATAAGGAATATTGGTAATTTTGGAGGTAAAGATGTTGAACCTCAACAATTAACTATTGGGCCTCAAGTTTTAAATCCTAACAAGCTAAAGAAAGTGGATACTTCACAACCCATAGAGGATTCACCAAATGTGGTGAATACAACTTTAGTTAATAGAATGATTCTCCCCACTATCATTCTCTCCTCTTGACTGGTTGCTATACCACATTCTCCTCTAGCCTCTCACTACTCTCATACTCAAGCTTGTGAGTGAATTTGTGCCAAATAAGAAGATGTTTGTTAGGTTTTAATCCCCATAGGTTATGACACTCAAAGAGAAGGATTTATTAAAGAATAGCCATGGAGCTCTTAACAATTTTAATATTTATGAAATTCCTTTTGATCTATCTTCCATGAATTTTATTTCATGAAATGTTTGGGATCTTCATTGACCACAAAAGAGTATACATCATGGGGAATGTTTAAGAAATATTTCCCAAACTTGATGTCTTTTGTTTATAGGAGTTGAACATTCTAGGTTTTATACTTTCTAATATTTTTCATTTCATATGGCCAAAAATTGATTTTTTTCATAATGATTATGGGCTAGGTTGCAAAAGGAATTATCACTTTTGTGTCACCTAAGTGGTAACAATACCTAGTGGATCATGGATGTGATCCCACTAGACATACTTTGTGGGTCCTCATTAATATTAATAAGCATAAATATTTATGCTTCTAATGTTGTTGTTGAAAGATCTCACCTTTGGTGATGGATTGTAGCATTTTCCCATTGCATCTTGGATAATCTATGGGAAATTCAACATGGTTGAGCTAGATTTCGATAAATATAAAAACCCACTGATGATATGGAAAAGAAAATAAAGAGAGGCCCAATATTACATGTATATAATAAATTGGGCCTATTAAATTCAAATGTTACTATTATTTTTATTGCCCATGGTATGCATGGCCAAATTTGTGGTGGTTAGGTAGAGAGATAACTCACAAGTGTCTTCACAAGGCCATCTTGTTAGGACAACCTATTTTTCTTTTGCTAGATATTTTTAATTGTTGATGGAGCTCTTAGATATTATCCTTCCAAATTATTTTTTGATGTGATTTTATAGTAAGTGGCAAGTTGTGGTGCCCAAGTCAACTAAAATATGGTATTACCTTAGCATGTCCTTGTTGAGTCATAGTTTCACTTTGTCTGATATTCAATGCATTTGGAATCATGAGACATCCTCCTCAAGGGATTGGTTGGAACTAATGGTGGAATGATGCTATCAAATATACTACTCGATATTTGTACATATATGGTCACTAGGTGGAATTATTCCACCATTTCTCATTTGGGCCACCATTGCCCATACTTTATCCTACCATCGTTGAGCTAGAGACACTTTCACTTTCTCCTAATCTATACTTGTGTGTTGCCAAAATTCATTAGTAGAAGTAAATTGTTGATAATAATACAACTTGGGTATCTAAAATCAAGGCCTATTTGTGTTTGATCAAGATTGGGGATAAATTTTCTAAATAATTTTTTAAATCCTTCAAGATTTCAAGGTTTTTTTAGAAAATTCAACACATCAAAGAAGACAAGTAGATCTTAACTATGCTTCCTAATATTCTTTAGACCTTTGTCTACTATTGCTAGCAAGATTTTTAGGCTTAAGAGCCTTTTTTTGAAATTGTTCAAGCCCTTTAGTACTATGCAAGTATTCCCCCTATAGGCTCTTTGCTATGTAGTAGGCCTTATGTGATAAAAAACTCACCATGGAGAATCTTAGAGAAGTGAATTTTTTAATGGTTAATGACAAAGCTCTTAGATGTGATGGTTTTCATTATTAATATTATAAATCTCTATGAGACACGATTGGCCCCAACTTTCTTTTGGTATACCTAGAAGCTTTTAATATAGGTTCCTTAGGTACTATAATAAATAAAGGCGATAATAAATTCATCCTTAAGGAAAGCTATCTTGAAAAATGTGTAGTTGGTAGCCAATCAATTTACTAAAAACTTCCTATAAGATCATATCCAAAGCTCTTCCTCTCCACATTCACCACTTTCTTGCACTTATTGTTTGACTTTAGTAGATTAATTTCATCAAGAGAAATATATCCTAAATAATATTATCATTTTTTGGGAAGGTATGGAATAGGCCCATTGCTCTCAACAATATGCAACTTTCATCAAGATTGATTTTGTAAGGATTATGGCCATATTAAATGGATGTTCATTTTAACCATGCTTCAAGGTCTTGGATTTGACCCTAAATTTATTTGCTCTATCAAGATGTTATTTGTGGATACTTCAACATTCCTAACCAAGAATGGCTGATAATCCTCTTCTTTTTTACCTTTTATATCCATTTACTAAGGATTCCCTCTTGATATAGCTCTATATGTTCTTGTGGTTACAGGTTTTGGCTATTTTCTTACAAATGTGGTTGACCAACAAAGGGTCAAAGGTATTTTCCTTCCCAAATCTAGTCTCTAGCTTGTTAATATTCACTTGTTGAGAAATAGACCTGAATAAATATAGTGATAGTATATTAATTAATTATACAAATCCAATTTAGAACATGTGATAAACCATTTAAGTCTAAAATAGAACATGGAGAAGCATGTAGGAATTCAAAATAACAAATTAAAATTAACAAGAACTTATCTCTCTTTAGCAAGTAGACTCACCATTCTTAAATCAATCCTTCAATCGGCTCTCATCGACTAGTTTTTTCTTTTAATAGTGCATTTCTAAAATCAAAATTCTCGTGAGATACTTCTTTTGAAAATGAATGAATGACTCCCCAAATTTTCCATTAGTAGCTTTTATTAAACTATGTGAATCCATTGGTTATGATTAAGCTAAGATCAAACACACTAGTATTTTCAACTAGGGCCTAGTTGTATAATTGGTTTGGAGGTTCTTAAAAGAAGGCATGCAAAAAATATGTCTCATGCTTAAAGAAGCATATTGGGTGGAAGGGACTCTAACCTTTTCATCTCTAATAAGAGCCTCACTCAAGGATTGACCATTTGGGAAAGCTTGAAAGGTGTAAGGAACATAGTTGTTAATCACTCTTTTTAGATGTTTCATAATGGAAAGAAAGTAGACTTTTAAAGGTATACATAGTTGGTGGAAGGGACAAGCTACTTCGATAGCTCCATGGTTTTGACAACCTTTACCACTTGTCTATCTCTAATTGGAAAGATAAGGTCAAAGACTATTGACTTGAGCATACTGATCAAGAAATTCCCCATAGATCATAATTTTTTTTCAAAGACTTATTAGGAATTAAAGAGAGGTCCCCAAAAATCTCAACTCTCTTCTTTAGAACTTTAGACCAAATTGAAGTAATGAAGAAGATGTATTGAGTTTGAATAGGAATTGGAGTGACAACTATATATTTAGAAAATGCTATGCTAAGATGATCACTATAAGTAGGGTTATGGACAATATTTTCCATAGCTTAAAATTTGGAGCTCCAAATTATGACTAAAAGCAGTGTTTTTTAGTGTTGGGGATTTTAAAAGACTATGTAATTTAGTTCGAGTATGCTCCCCTAGAAAATATGGTAGACTAAATATGGGAGGAGTTTGCAACTAGTTTGCTGTCAAGAATGAAAAAAAAAATCCTAGCCATCTAGAATTCTCAATAATCAGTTGAAGCTCAATACCTGTTCAGAAGTAAAGAACAATGAAACAGGACAGTATTACTATTTTATCCTCTTCTCCCTTGGCGCATATTCTCTAATCAGAATGGCCTTTCCCCACATTTTACTCTGCGCCTTTGTACTTGTTTGGATTGGCATGCTTTTGGGTGCTGGCAGATTTGTTTTCTTATTGTCTTTCAGCTCCTTGAGAATGACAGTTGGCAATTTTGTTCTACTCCCTACCCGTTTCTTTCCTTTCTCTGTCAAACAACTTTCATCCCTGTAGCAGATTGCTCTGTCTTCTTTTCGTTCGTCCCCACTCCTCTACGCCTGACTTGAATTCGTCTTGTCTATCCGGGCCTCTTCCTCAAGAGCCCCCTCCTCCCAATGTTTTGTTACATCTTCCTCTAGGTTCTACTCATGCTCATTTTCACTGCTTAAATCCTTCGGGTCCCAGCACTAGTGCCAGCTCTCCAAAGCAAACTCTTGAATTCAACTGAATCTCATCGACCCATTAGCTTCCTCGAGTTTAAGGGGCAAAGGAAAGCAACCTTTTTTTTGAACAGTCTTCCAAGTGCAATTTTTAAGAGTTATATTGTCAAAAGTTTTTTGGACGGTTAATGAAGTTGAATAATTTTGAATGAGTTTACGAGCTATGAAGCCGTGTTGAGTGCAATGCTCTTTATATCATAAGGGATGAGATAAACATTTGGACAATTTTTGTGGGATGAAAACCTTTCAACCTTCACCTCTTAGCTGAAAATGCATCAACTTAGACTTGCACTCTCAAATCAGGTTGCAAAAATGATCTCGGTGTGAATAAAACCCTCCACTAATAAAAAATGAGTTATATTGCTTCAAAGAAATATTATAGGCTATTAAAAAATAAATAGACAATATGTCTAGGGAACAAAAAAAGCTAAACAAGTCAAAAGGCAACAACTTGAGGTAATCAAAACATTAGACCCAAAAAATTAATATTTTTCGAAGAACAATTGATTCCTATATCTTACTTTTTAGTCTTCTCTTTGAATAGGTGATCTAAAAAAAATTGAAATAAAACCCTTAACACTTCATGGGGCTATAACCACTTCTTCACGCTTTGGAGGATCTATAATTTTTTTAATTACTTGTTTCAATTGTTCTACCTCATTTTACCTCTCTTAAACCAACTTTAGGCTCTCCCTCAAAAGGGCTTTGTTGTCCTACCACCTTCTGCACTTCTCTCAAACCAACTTTAGTATGATCATATATATTTTCTTCGAAAGGGTCTTGAATAGTTCCTCCTAAAATTTTAAACATTGTCAAATAATAGTAGCATGATCATATTTGACAATCCAATTTTTTCACCATTCTTTTGTTGGACTTGTCTATTTGCTTTGGCTATGATGGAGTGTTGAGAGTTTTGGGGTGCTTCAAGGCATTTTTTGTCTTTTTGCAATTCTTAGCAAAGTGGCTATATTCATGACATTTATTATATTTGAAGAGCAATTGGTCATAGTCAAGTTCCTATATATACAACCATCCATCTTGATTCAACTTAATGGGTTTAGGGAGAACTTTCTCTAAATCAACTCCCAAACACATTTTAGCATGCGTAAAGTTTCCTTTTGCCCCATCCTTATAAATGAAATGACCTAGAGCAATGCTAATGGTAGTCAAATATTTGTTATCTCAAAAAATAAGAGGGAGATAGGGAAGTTTCAACCAAGCAAGGATTACATTGCGTACACTTTTAGTTGGGTCAAAATTCATGGACCCATTGTTCAAATACAATCCTCTTGCCTCATTAAATATGAGATTGCTATAAAAACCAAATCTTTGTCCTCTTTTAGCTCAAAATATTATGAAAATACACCAATTTGATCAAATCATTTCCTACATAACCCCATGTGAGAAAAACATGCATACAAGCTTACAAAATAACCATAATGAAAAGATCAAAGACATACTAGAAGATTACAAAAGATATACCCTAGAAAAACCCTCAAGAGGGAAAAACCCACCCACCAAAAGAATATACACATAAAAAATTATTCAAAAATTACAATACACTTATAGAGTCTCCATGAATACTTTTGAAACATCAAGCTCACCCCATGCCATGCTTCACATATGCACACTTCAAAAGAGAGCTCAATACAATGATAGTCGAGCCAAACAACCAACTAGCCAACCAAACAACCTCAACCACTAAACATTTGCTTGTTTTTATAGAATGAAGCTCACACAAAACAACCAAGTGGTAAGGTAAAATAATGTGCCTCAAAACCACAAATACGCAAAATCATTGACCACACATTTACTTTTTGGTACTAAGTTTCCCAATCTTGAATATTTTCTCTATGTGCAAATGTAATAAAATAACTTGCACATGAGAAGAATATAGTATTGATTATACAAAAAATACCCGATAACAACTAAGAATAACAAGCCACTTTGAGGGGGAAAACCTACAAAATATCTCCAATAAGAACACAATTCACAATTTGATGATCAATTGACACACACTACCTCTCTATATATACCCTAATTATGCCTAGGATATCATCTACTTGTCCACTTAGATAACCACATAAAAGCCCTAGGCCAACCTAAATAACTAAATAAAAATATAATGATGACAATATGACTTAATTAAGAGTTAAAGGCACCCACAAGCTGACTACTCATAACCCTATGTATACTTTAAGATTAAGGGCATAGCATGCCCCCTCTTTAGAGAAGCATTGTACTAAATGCTAATCAAGTGTGGATGCTTTTGAATGAACTCTTCAACCTCCCATGTAACACCTTCAACTAGTAAATTATTCCATTAAATGATACATTTGGTGAGTTTTCTAGTCCTCAAATTCTTGGTATGTGTTTGAAGAATGAACTTTGTTTCCAATCTGAAACTCTTCCTTCTTCATCAATCTCTGGTAATATTGTCTATGTAGGGATACTATTACAACTCACCTTCTTCAAATAAGAAACATGAAAAACTAGATGTATCTTTATTGTTGGCAGCAACTCAAGCTTGTAGGCAACAATGCCTATCTTTTGCATGATTTGGTATGGGCCAAATATTTTGGGGACAACTTGTTGTTCTTTGTCTATTGCTATAGCACCATTTTCTTATAAGGCTGCAATCTCAAGAAAACCTAGTCCTTGAATTCAAAACTTCTCTCACTATGGTGTTGGTCTATTTGTTGCTTCATTCAATTTTGTGCCATGGCCAAATTCACCTTGAGTCTTGAAAGTACTTGTTGCTAATGAAGCATGTGTTCCTCCACATCCTGAACTCTTGGTGACACCCTCAATGTTGTGAGGGAAGAAGGATGATATCCATATAGTGCCATAAATGGAAACATTTTTTATGAACTATAGAAGGAAGTGTTATACCACCATTCTGCTAGTGGTACAACTAATCTACCCATTGATATTGCTTATCTGAAGTGAAACAACATAGATAACCTTCCAAACACTTATTAACAACCTTAGTTTTCCCACCAGATTGAGGATGGTATGAAGAAATATGAGCCAATTGAATACCCAAACATCAAAATAAATCTTTCCAAAAGTTACTAGTAAAGATATGATCACAATCACTAATAATAACCTTATGTGTACCATGTAGCTTTTGTATATTATCCAAAAATGCTTTTGCCACTATACTTGTTATAAAAGGATGTGATAATGCAATGAAATGGGCATATTTATTGAGGTGATACACCACTACCATGATGAAATTATGATCATTAGATCTTGATTTCCCTATGATGAAGTCCATGGAGACCTCTTCCCAATGTTGGATAGGAATAACTATGGGTTCCAAAATCTGGTCTTCCAAATCCAAGAACCTTAACAAAAAATACATGAATCTAAAGCCAAAGGTTAGTGCTTTACATTCCAAAAGATCCATAATTAGAAATCCACTTGAACCCTTGAATACGCCACTTCTAAATCCAAGAAATTTGAATATCCAAACAAAAATCTAACAAGTTGGATCACAAAACTCATTTAGGTCCCAAAATTTGGAAATACATAAACTCCAAAATCTAAAATCTCGCCATCAAAAAACATAAAAATATGTGATCTCCTAATCCAACAAGTTCCAAAATTCTAAAATCCAAAAGCCACCAGCACATCCAAAAAGTTAATCCATCTCCAAACCCATGTTTTTTTAATTTTTTTGTTTTTCATTAGTTTTTTTTGAATAAAGAGGGGTAAAAATTTATTAAATCAAGAAGCCAAAAAAATCAAATACAAACGCAACACCAGCCCCCCAAGGATTGTGGGATTAACATCCAGAACTTATTATAGTACCAACAAGAGGAACTAGTCCCCCAAGAAGCCAATCTAATAAAACCCATCATCCAACCATATTTTCAAGAACTAGTCTATCAAAACCCTACAAATATTCCTAAGATAACTGCTCCCAATCTTTGACCTGCCAGTTCCCCATATTCTTAGAAGCCCATTGACCTAAGCAATTCGCCACATTGTTCCACTCCCTCAGGTTATGATCAAAGGAGATAGAATCAAACATGGTACTCAATTGAAAAATTTGTTGTACCACCAAGACCAATTGCTAATTGTTTTTCATTAATTATTAAATGCTTATATGTTTTTTATTTTCTTTTAAATATTTATATTTATTATATTATTAAATATTCCATTTTATTATTATTTATTAGAAATAAATATTTTTTATTATTTAAATTTAATAATTTAAAATTAATGCATAATAATATTTAAATTAAAAGATATAATAAAACATTATTTAAAAAAAATCAATTTTTAATTTGCATTTATTATTTCCCTTAAAGTAGGGTGTCGCGGCCCCCCCTTTTTATGGGTCTTCCACCCATAAATAGAGTCTTTTAAATATTTATTATTATCTCAATAAAGTTTTAAATATATAAATAATATTAAAATTAAATATAATATTAAGTTTATATATGATTTAAATAAATAAAATTAATTATATAGATAATTTATTTAATTTATAATTAAAACATTTATGTTATATACTAAAATGTAATAAATTTTAATATTATAATTTAATTTATTTATATTTTTTATTATTACAATATATATTTTTGATTAAAACATTTTTTTTTGATAAAAGACAAGGCCTAACTATTTATATATTAATATATTTAAAAGCATTACAATCATAATCAGATTTATAGTATTGATTATATCAATATATCCATATAGATCAAAATTGTGCCTAATCTATATGACACATCCGCCTTTCTTTTTCTATCACAACCATAACTATATGTCTGCCATATACACATTTTTCATGCTATCAAAATTGTGCAAAATAGGTATAACACATGTACATTCGATATACTAAAAATAGGAAAAGTCATATACAAAATGACTGTATGTTCATTCTTCCATGTAAGCAGCTACTTCTTTAGTCTCTTGGCAGGTTGCATTTAAATCGATGTCGTTCTCACCCTCTCCCTCTTGAAGATTACCCTTCTCCCCTTGACGTTCCATACGACCATGTTGATTTAGAGGCCTGAAGTTGGGCTAAATAGCACATTCATTCCTTTTATGGCGATTCATCAAGAAAGAAAGAGCATAAAATTTATCCTTAAAGCTATCAACCATTTGATACCCCAATTCATTTGAAAATAAATTTAACACTCTGCACATGGCCCATGGATCATCACTTTTCAAACTATTCCTTACTACCTCGAATGTTGTCCTGTAACATTCCTTGCTTTAAAAATATATAATTTATTTTTTTAAAATTCAAATTAATTATTCTAATAAATTTTAAGTTTAATAATTATAATTATTTGTTTAATTAATTAAATTATTTAAACTATTTTTTTAAAAATAAAAGGGGTAAAAACTTTATTGAAATCAAGAAGTACACAGTACAAAGAGATCAGGGATCCAGAAGGAACCCAAGAAAAGAAAGCACATGAACACTCAGCCCAAACCAAACCACCACCCTCACAACCACAATCACCCCAATCAGCCAAATCATTAGAAAGGACCCTTTCTAATTCATGATGATAATCAAGAGATAACTGCCCCCAACCCTCAATCTTCCAATCATCACCTTGCTCTGAAGCCCACTTATCCAAACAATCAACAACCCTATTCCATTCATGCGAGATGTGGGAAAAAGACACCACCTCTAGCATAGAGCACAACTGCAAAATTTGACGGACTCGAGCAAGCTGCCAATTAACATCAATCAACTTTTGCTCATTCAACAAATTAATAATAATCAGTGAGTCAGATTCATAGATAATCTTATGCCAACCCAAAGCACAAGCACACTCAATAGCCCAAAGAATCGCCAACCCCTCCATAAAGTTGTTAGAATTCTTCCCTTTATGATATGAGAAAAAGAAAATAACCGAGCTAGAACAATCTCTTCCAACTCCACCAATCCCAATAGGCTCAAGATTACCCCTGGAAGAACCATCCGCATTGATCTTCAAAGTATCCACTGAAGGAGGCAACCATTTATCAACTCTCTAAACCTTCTTTTTAGCCTGCCTACCTCTTCTAACACAATTAGAGCCCGAAGTCAAACCCTGCAAGCCCATTCTATTCACAATCTCATCATCACTCCTTTCCAAAGGATATACCACTTCACATTTAGCTTCCACCATCTCGTGGATCATACCAACAATTATGTGCCAAACCTGTTGAACCATCAACCTATCCCCATGAAAAATCCTATGATTCCTTTCTAGCCAAATTTTCCAAAGAATGAAGGTGGGACCAATGCACCAAACAATTTGGAGGAAAGAAGCATGGGAAGGAGGTCTACCCATACTACTCTAGAACTCAACAAAGGAAGAATCATGAATGCAAGGATGTTTCCAAACATCCCACCAAAGGTGCCAAAGCAACATAGAGAAAGAGCAACAAAAAAACAAGTGGGTAGGGTCCTCACTACAACCACATAGAACACAAATAGAAGGGCCCTGGAATCCTCGCTTTTGAAGATCGTCCCAAGTCAAGCATCTATTCCAAGCTAGAGTCCACATGAAACAATTACACTTTGGCCATGAGAACTTATTCCATGCATTTTTCCACCAAGGAACCTCCACCCCACCAAACTTACTAGCCAACAACACCTGATACCCACTAGCCACAGAAAAAGCACCCTTAGAATTTGGACTCCAAGCAAGAATATCCTTATCCCTAAGAGAGTATCATTGTCTACCAACCAAAATATTTTTAAGTTCAACACAATCCTCTTTCGAGCCAACATCAAACCAATCACAAGGATCCTTCCACCTAGCCACCTCAATCTTCTGACAGGGATAAGAAAACTTGAAATCAATCACCCTTGACCATCCCGCCTCCAAGAAGCATTGGAAAAGATTTAGAAAATGAGGATACTAACGCAAAATGGGGGGAAAACCATCCCAAGAGTCAAACCAAAAGAGAGCATTAGCCCCCCTATTACATATCCAGAACAATCCATCCTTGATCAATGCCACTCCTTTCTTCATAGTACCCCAAATCACACAACCTTTCCCCACCAGAGGGTAGCAAGGAATCTCCTCCTTTGGAACCCCCCGAAGGTACTTATGAGATAAAATCCTATCCCAAATATGATCTTGATCTAAACACCACCTCCAATAAAGTTTTTCCACCGACGCTAACCCAGCCAAAGATGACTACCGCTATCCCATTTCACAAGGCTCCATTTAGAAGAAGACAAACTGCCTACCCATAAGAATTTTCTAGCCAAAGAATCTAGATCCTTACTGAACCCAACCAGAGCCATATGAAGCATACACCGATAGATGGGAAGAGCCTGCACCATAGAATTGAGCAATTGAACACGCCCAGTAAAGGACAACCATCTATGAGTCCAATGATTAACCTTCGCACGAAACTTGTCTAGAATATTCTTCCAAGATCCCCTAGGAAGAATACTAGAAGAAATAGGAATTCCAAAATAGGTTAAAGGGAGAGATCCAATTTGAAACATCAAAATACAAGCAATCCTCTACTGAATAGGCTGCAAAGTATTGAAGAAGAAAATAGAAGATTTATCTTCATTAATCCTTTGACCAGAACTAGTAAGATAAGTATCCAAGGCCTTGCACAAATTAGTGGCTTCTCTGACCTTAGCCACACCCATCAAAGTAGTATCATCCACAAATTACAAGTGGGATTGATGCAAACCATTTCCCCACCCCCAACCCTAAAGATGACCCAACTCCACATTACGCTTCAACAATCTTCCCAAACCTTCAACAAGGATAATAAATAAATAAGGAGAAAGAGGATCCCCTTGACAAAGGCCCCTAGAAGCACCAAAAAATGGAAGAAGGCTCACCATTTATCAACACCAAGAAGGAAGTGGAGGTAACACAACACATAACCCACTGGACCCATTCCTCAGTAAAACCCAAGGCAATAAGAACTTTACGCAAAAAGGATCACTTAACTCTATCATAGGCCTTTGCCATATCCAGCTTGATGAACGTATCTTTCTCTTTAAAGTTCGCCATGGAATGAATAGTTTCAGTAGCAATGACCACACCATCCAAGATTTTTCTATAAACCATGAAGCCACCCTGCTCATAAATTAGTTTGTTGAGCCACCACTTCAACCTCTTAGCAATAAATGTAGAAAGAATTTTATAGACCATATGATAGAGAGATAGGTTGGAACAAACTCAATTGATCAACACCATCACATTTCAGTATGAGAGTGAGAAAGGTAGAATTCATAGCCCTCAACATCTGATTGTTCCTCTAAGATCCATGAATCACCTAGAGAAGATCCATCTTTATAATGTCCCAAAATTCTTGAAATAATTCAATCGGAAAGCCATATGGACCTAGAGCTTTCCCTTTCTTCATCTGAAAAATAGTGGCCTCTAATTCCTCCAAGGAAATACCCCTCAAGAGGTGCTCATTCATCTTCACAGAAACTAGAGAAGGGATACAAGACAAAACAAGTTTTTCCTCCATCAATGAATCAGGTGAGTTCTCCCTAAACAAAGAAGCAAAGTACTACAAGGATTCCTTGGAAATATCCCCTAAAGAAGTTAGATGCATACCCATATCATTAACAAGATGAGGGATAGAATTACCATGTCTCCTGGCCTTTACAGAGTTGAAGAAGAAAGCAATGTTTCTATCCCCCTCCAACAACCAATCAATTCAAGCCTTCAGTTTCCAATAAATCTCCTCCTGCAACTCCCACTCCTCCAGAGCCTTCAAGGCTCTTGCTTCCTCCTTGAGAGAATCCACCGAAAGACCAAATTCCCTAATCTTTGTTACAAGTGTGAGCAAGTTTGGTGGTGTTGTCATCAATGTTGTCATTGATGTCAACATATTTTAGAATGTTGCAGATTGTGCATGTATAGTTAAGATGTTGTTGAGATGTTGTGAGTACATGGAGCTATCCTTATGATGTTGTAGATGTGTTGAAATGATGAGTTACAAAGTGCTTTTGAGAAAATTAATAGAGAGTGAAGTCATAAGTATGTATGTGTTCAAAATGTGCTTTGGTATGTGCTCCATGTTTCTTTTGTGTTGATCCTATGCTTGTGCGGATTTGAAGGATTGTTGTTGGAGATCTATTGGTGTCATCTCCTGATTCGTAGCTTCTAGTTTGATGGAGTGTGAAAGTTGTGTTCACCGGTGTATGAATTGGTTTGACAAAGTTTCTTGTTTGTGGACTGGGAGAAAGGTTTTTGCTCCATAGTCCTTCGTTGTTTTGTTTTAGGTCTTGCAAATCTGGAATATATCTGGTAATGATGTTCTCTGGGTTATGGCAGAGATGTTTGTGGTTCGGTGCTCCAAAAGTTGAGTTTTAGAGTTGTTGTATGTGTTTACACAGTCCGAATGGACTGATAGAAGATGGTCTATGTTCGAAAGTGGTTACACTTGTTGCAGATGTATATGAAGGTATTTGAGATGTGTTTTCATGCATGATAAATCATGTTACGTCGTCTGCATGTTATCTTCTTGTTGGGAAGTGTGTACTCCAATGTTCATTTGTGTTTTCATTAGGTTTGGACGACCTGGTGTTTACACTTCATATGAAGAATCAAAATTTAATTAAGGAAGCATGTGGTCGACTAAGACGTTGCTTTTGGTCTTGGTTAAGTGGTTAATTGTTCCACTCTCATTCCTTTCTACTGTGGGAATGTTGAGTTGCCGACCTAATTTGAATTTTTGAAATAAAGCATATGTGGCCGACTTTGGAGAATGTTTCTAAGGTTGTAGATGGTATAAATGCAAGTTGAGTTGTGAAAGATTAAATCATACAAAGTAACGAAGTAAGCAACAAGTGAAGAGTAGAGTTGTGAGAAAGTGAGTTGAGGCAGCAATACTTTATTGTGTTAGATTCCTAAAAGCAGTGAGCTGAAGGTTTTTGCAATCTTCTAATCCAGGCTGTAGATGTGTGTAAATTGTTGTGGTGGATCTTTCTGTTATCTTTTGTATCTGTAGGCAGTGAGCCTCCTTGTTGGATAGTGAGTCCTTTTTGTAGGTAGTGAGCCCTTGGCAGTGAGCCTCTTGTATTTAGTTTTTCTATCACTTTATATTGTGAGTTAACCATCACCATGGTTTTTCCCTTATTGGGTTTTCCACATAAAATGTGGTGTTCATTGTGTTTATTTTGCTTTCTGTTATCTGCATTACATGTTCATACTTAACAATAGATTAGTGTGGTTTTGAAGTTGATAAGTGTTTGAGGTTTTGTGATTGAATTTGGTGACAACTGATTCACCTCTCCCCTCTCAGTTGTCCTACACCTTTTAACGATGGGTATTAGAGCTTTGGTTCCTTGGTGTAGAGCTTAACCACTAAAGGAAGATCCAATGTTGCATAAGTTGGCGATCCCTATGTTTGATGGATCTGATTATAGTGACTGGAAAGTGTAGATGAGAGGATATATTATCTCTCTTGGTTACAAGACCTAGAAGGCTATTGAGATGAAGTATGTTGCATCCGTGAGTGGACCTACTACTGTAGATGAGGTTTCTGCTTATGAGGAGAATGAAAAAATGAGGTATGCTATTTACAGTGCTTTATCCAAGACTGAGTGGACAAATGTTATTTCTTTGGGCACTACTTATGAGGTTTGGAAGAAGTTGGAAGATCTTTATGAAGGAAATGATAAGAGTGAAATTAACAAAGAAGCTGACGGAAAAATGCAGATATGAGAATATGAAAGTGGAAGAAGGAGAAGATATTGCAAGATATTTTTAGAGGATTGATTTGGCAGCGAATGAAGTTAGAAATCAAGGGGGTACTCTGACTGATGAAGATATAATTGAGAAGATTCTAATGACCCTACTAGAGTGTTACAGTGACAAGGTTTCAGTTAGTGAGGAAACATATGATCCTAAGAAATATACTAAAGAAGAGCTATTTGGCACCTTGACTGCATTTGAGATGAGAAAGTTTGGAAAGAAGGAGGAAAAGAAAAAATGACATTTAAAGCAACAAAGATTGAAGATGATCCAGACAATGATGGTTCAGATGAGTTGGAAGCAAACTTTACCAGGAAGTTGAAGAAAGGTATCGATAAGTATAAAGGTGTGTTTCCCTTTAAATGTTTCAATTGTGGTAATATTGGTCATTATGCTTCAAGATGTTCAAATAGAGTTGTACATAAGAAGAACAATGATCATAAAGATAGAAAGGATAAGAAATACAAAAAGTTGTACTATGTTAGAGAAGAAGTTGGAATATCTGATGATGAATTTGATTATGATGGTGATGATAGTGAATTCTTGTTCTTAGCTTTGGAGAGTAAATCTGTGACTACTAACTCTAGAAAATGTGCAAGAAAAATCGATTTGGAGAACAAGAAGGATGAGATGGAAGGTACTTTGGTCACCCCATTCCATGCTCGACAGGATGAAGACTATTGGGTGATTGACAATGAATGTTCTAATCACATGATCAGAGATAAAAGTAAGTTCACTAAACTTGAAAATTATGATGGTGGTTTGGTCATGTTTGGTGATGATTCTGGAGAAAATATTGTTGGGAAAGGTACAATTAGTTTTGATGGAACTCACAACACTAATGATGTATATTATGTAAAATGCCTAAGGCATAATCTTTTGAGTGTTGGAAAGATGTGTAGCAAAGGTTTCAAACTTGTGTTTCAGGATAATACCTGTGAGATTAGAAAAGGATCTGGAGCTATGGTTGCTACAGGAAGGAGAACTCATGGAAATATCTATCAACTTAAGGGTGTTGATGGTCAGTGCCTTGTATCTCAAGTTAATGAAAGTTGGCCGTGGCACCAGAGAATGGGACATGTAAACTTTGATAATCTGGTTAGGATTAGTTCAAGAGATGTTGTACGAGGTCTACCTAAAATCATAAAGCCTGCTAATACTGTTTGCAAAAGTTGTCAGTTAGGGAAACATACAAGATGTAGTTTCAAAGGAAAAGAGAAAACTACTACTAGAATGTTGGAATTAATTCATACAAACATATGTGGTCCTACTAGAACAGGAAGCCTAAATGGTGATAGGTATTTCATGCTCCTTATTGATGATTATTCTTGAATGACATGGGTTGGTTTTCTTAGAGAAAAGACTTAGACTCTAGATAGGTTTAAAGTGTTCAAAGCAAGAGTAGAAAATGAAGTAAACCTAAGAATCGAATGTTTGAGATATGATAGAGGTAGAGAATTCAATTCTAGTAAGTTTAATGCATTTTATGAAGAGCTTGGCATAAAGAGACTATTCCACTCTGAGAACCCCTCAATAGAATGGAGTGGTTGAGAGAAAGAACCAGACTGTACAAGAAGCTGCAAGAACCATGATGAAAGAAGCAAATGTACCTGATGTGTACTATAGAGAGGCAATACACACTGTTGTTTATGTTTTTAACATAGATTAGATTAGAGGAAACAACACAAAGAATCCTTATGAGTTATGGACTAGTAAGGCTCCTATTGTGAAATACTTTAAGGTGTTTGGAAGTAGATGTTACATCAAAAGAGATGATGAGAATCTTGGGAAGTTTGATGCTAGATGTGATGAAGGGATTTTCCTTGAATATTCAACTACTAGCAAAGCATATAGATGCTTTAATAAAATATTGAGGAATATTGTTGAGAGTGCTAATGTGAAGGTTGATGAGGATATGCATAGACCTATTGAGATAAGTGAAGTTGAACTAGATGATCCTATTGGCACACCAATACCTGAAGAGAATAAGGAAGATGAAGAAGAACATATTGAAGAAGAAGAAGAAACTCTGGAACCTTTTGTCAAGACTCCTAAGTATGTACAAAAGAATCATTTAGAGGAACAGATAATTGGAGATAAGAGTGAAGGTATGAAGACAAGAAGTGAAGTTGCAGCTGAGGTAAATCTGTGTTTACTTTCTAAAATAGAACCTAAGTCTGTGTGTGAATCATGTGAAGATGAAAGTTGGGTTAGAGCTATGAAAGAAGAGTTGCAGCAAATAGAGAAGAATCAGACATGGGAACTGCTTCCTAGACCTATGAATAAGAATTTCATTCATTCAAAGTGAGTGTTTAGGAATAAGTTGAATGAAAATGGTGAAGTTATAAGAAACAAAGCAAGACTTGTATGCAAGGGATACTCACAAGTTGAAAGCATATATTTTGAAGAGACATTTTCCCCAGTGGCAAGAATGGAAGCTATTAGGATGTTTCTAGATTTCTCTTTGCACAAGGACTTCAAAGTATTTCAGATGGATGTCAAGTCTACATTCTTGAATGGTGAACTGGAAGAAGAAGTATACATGGAATAGCCTGAAGGATTTCAGTTATCAGACAAACTGGATATGGTTTGTAAGTTGAAGAAGGAATTGTATGGATTGAAACAAGCTCCTAGAGCATGGTACACAAGATTGGATAGATACTTGACACAACAAGGATTCAACAAAGTCTCTACTGACAACAATTTTTACTTCAAAGTGAAAGGTAACAAAATGTTGATAGTGGTAGTATATGTTGATGATATCATCTTTGGAGGAAATGAAAGTATGTGTAAGATATTTGTAGAGGAAATGCAAAAAGAATTTGAAATGTCCATGATTGGTGAGTTGAATTTCTTTCTTGGTCTTCAAGTAATTCAAATTGATAAGGGGATATTCATTTCACAATCTAATTATGTGAAAGAGTTGTTAAAGAAGTTTGGAATGGATGACTCCAAACATGTTAGTACTCCTATGGTGACCAAATGTAAGCTAAGTAAAGATGACAAATCTTCTAAAGCTGATCAAAAGAATTACAGATATATGATTGGTGGACTGCTGTATCTCTTCTACTAGACCGGATATCATGCATGTAGTATGTTTAGTTGCTAGATTTCAAGCAGATCCTAAAGAATCACATGTTACAATTATAAAGAGGATATTTAGATATCTTAAAGGAACACTAGATTATGGCTTACAGTATCCTAAGGATTTTGATTTCACTTTAAGTGCTTACACTAATGCAGATTGGGCTGGTTGTGTGGATGACTGAAAGAGTACCAGTGGAGGTGCTTTTTTTCTTGGTGGGAGAATTGTTGCATGGTTAAGTAAGAAACAAGAATCAGTTTCTTTATCCACTACAAAAGCAGAGTATATTGCTGCAACATCTTGCTGCACATAGGTTTTGTGGATGAAGCAAACATTGAAGGATATTGGAGTGACATGTGATGAGCCTATTCCTATCTTTAGTGACAATACAAGTGCTATAAACATTTCAAATAATCTGGTAATGAATTCAAGAGAAAAAAATATATCTATTAGATATCATTTCCTAATAGAGAAGGTGTTGGAGAATAAAGTCAGGCTCGAGTATGTGTCTACAAAGGAATAGATTGCAGATATATTTACTAAGGCTCTTCCAAAGGATTCTTTTGAGTATCTCAGGAAGAGGTTGGGGGTCATTGGCCCTTCAAACTAGGTGCACATGGAGGTGCATCAGTCCAGTGAATCCATAGATTCTTTATTTATTTGGACTGATGAATGGGTCTACTCCATAGGGGGAGTAGGAAGATTTTCATTGTTGTAGTATGAGTTGCATGGGTGGACTCCTAAGGGGGAGTGATCAGAGTTTTTTTTTTTAAATCTTTTTCCATTGATGTCAAAGGGGAAGAGAGAGTCATGCGAAAAATAATACAAGAGGAATGTTGTGCAGATCTGGAAAATAAAAGGAGAGTGTTGTCTTTGATGGTTTTTCACATAATGTGTTGTCATCAATGAAAAAGGGGGAGATTGTTGCAAGTATGAGCAAGTTTGGTTGTGTTGTCATTAATGTTGTCATTGATGTCAACATAGTTCAGAATGCTGTAGATTGTGCATGTATAGTTGAGATGTTGTTGAGATGTTGTGAGTATATGGAGCTATCCTTATGATGTTGTAGATGTGCTGAAATGATGAGTTACCAAGTGCTTTTGAGAAAATTAATAAAGAGTGAAGTCAGAAGTATGCATGTGTTTAGAATGTGATTCGGTATGTGCTCCACATTTTTCTGTGTTGATCCTATGCTTGTGTAGATTTGAAGGGTTGTTGTTGGAGATCAGTTGGTGTCATCTCTTGATTGATAGATTTTGGTTTGATGGAGTGTGAAAGTTGTGTTCACCAATGTATGAACTGGTTTGATAGAGTTTCTTATTTGTGGACTGGGAGAAAGGTTTCTGCTTTTTAGTCCTTTGTTGTTTTGTTTTAGGTCTTGCAGATCTAGAATATGTCTGGTAATGATGTTCTATGGGTTTTGGAAGAGATGTTTGTGGTTTGGTGTTCCGGAAGTTGAGTGTTAGAGTTATATGTGTTTACACAGTCCAAATTGACTAATAGAAGATGGTCTATGTGTGAAAGTGGTTACACTTGTTGCAGATGTATTTGAAGGTATCTGAGATGTGTCTTCGTGCATGATAAAGCATGTTACATTGTCTGCATGTTATCTTCTTACTGGGAAGTTTGTACTCCAATGTTCATTTTTGTCTTCATTAGGTTTGGCCGACCTGGTGTTTACACTTCATATGAAGAATTAAAATTTAATTAAGGAAGCATGTGGTCAACCCAAGACGTTTCTTTTTGTCTTGGTTAAGTGGTTAATTGGTCCACTCTCATTCCTTTCTACAACGAGAATGTTGAGTTGTCAACCTAATTTGAATTTTTGAAATAAAGCTCATATGTGGTCAACCTTGGAGAACATTTATAAGGTTGTAGATGGCATAAATGCAAGTTGAGTTGCGAAAGATAAAAATCATACAAAGTAACAAAGTAAGCAACAAGTGAAGAGAACATTTGTGAGAAAGTGAGTTGAGGTAGCAGTACTTTATTGTGTTAGATTCCTGAAAGTAGTGAGCTGAAGGTTTTTGTAATCTTCTAATCTAGGCTGTAGATGTGTGTAAATTTTTGTGGTGGATCTTTCTGTTATCTTTTGTATTTGTAGGTAGTGAGCCTCCCTGTTGGATAGTGACTCCTTTTTGTAGGCAATGATTCTTTGTATTCGGGCAGTGAGCCCTTGGCAGTGAGCCTCTTGTATTCAGTTTTGCTATCACTTTATATTGTGAGTTAACCCTCACCGTGGTTTTTCCCTTATTGGGTTTTCCACATAAAATATGGTGTTTATTGTGTTGATTTTTCTTTCTATTATCTACATTACATGTTCATACTTAATAACAGATTAGTGTGGTTATGAAGTTGATAAGTGTTTGAATTTTTGTGATTGAATCTGGTGACAATTGATTCACCCCCCCTCTCAATTTCCATGCACCTTTTAACAATATTATGGGTGATGACATTCAAATCAGCTTGAGAAACAACCTTAGCATGGAAAATATGACCAAAACACTGTATGTTCCACCTTTTGAGCTAGTACTTCACATATTGTAGCTGCTTGGTAAAGGAGTACATCACGATGCCAAAAGCCGGCCTACCCAACTGCCACCACTTAGCAACATAATCCTGTAGAGAGGGGTCCCACAATGACATAAGTTGAAATTTGAAGGGGGAGAGCGGGCAATACGAGCTAAAGTAGCAGATAACTTAATAGGCTAGTGATCTGAACCCCTCCAATCTAGAATCTCAGAGTAGTAGACCAGGTTCCACCAACCCAAAAACAAGAGACCATGAACTTGTCAAGCCTCTCAACAATACAGTCATCCCTAGTTCTCCTATTATTCCAAGTAAACTGTCCATTACTAGGCTTAATATCAATAAGGTTCAAAGCAGAGATATTATCCCAAAAAAGAAAAGCAGAAGGCTCCAACCTCAAAATTCCCCCCTCTTTTCACCCAGATCAATAATAGCATTGAAGTCACCAGCAATGATCCAAGGAAAAAGAGGAGCAAAACCATGGGTAAACTAAGTGTTGGACCACATCCGTTGCTTACTAGGCAAATCAGTAGGAGTATAGACATTGACATAGAGGACTTGTAGGACACCCACCAAAGAGAGCAAATCTTCACTGGATTCCATAAACACACCAAACCCCTTGCATTACCTTGGGCACCAATGCACAAGCATTGACTTCACCCCAAAAGTTTAGGAACTAAATCACTCATGTTCTCAATAGACAACTTAATTTCTCATAAAAAAAGTACATTAGGAAAATGATTTCTCACTAGATCACGAACAACTTTTTGTCAAGGGCCATTGTTCAAGCCCCTAACATTCCAGGATAGGATAATCATTTTTGAGGGTTGGAAAAGTGAGGATAAAGGGTCTTAACAGATCCTGATTCCACCAATCTCTCCCCCATCATCTTAATTTTCTCCAAATATTTCTTTCTCTCGACCTTGGAAGGCTTCTCAAGAGCCCCTTTCTTACAATCTTTCTGTTGAAGCCCCAAAGAAGGAGATGCCTTGTATCCTCTTTGTGGTTTTGGAACCACCTTCTCTGCCACCTCCAAATTACACATATCAAATTGGACCTCAGGATCGACTGAAGCCACCAGACCAAGATCAACATCCATTTGAATTGAACCAACTTCCATAGTATTATGAAGAGTGTCTGAATCATTCCCCTCCTGAACCCCCTCCAAAACACCATGTTCTAGAGCTAACAACCCAGGGTTCACCTCTTGCTAACTAAGATCATCTAATACCTCAAATTGGTTAAACGTGTCTCCTTCCCGCCTCTCCTTAAAAGATCTCTTCTAACCATGATTCTTGTTATGGGGCATAACAGGAGTAAAACCCTCATTATCAGTGAAAGCACCAGGAATAGGAGCCTTGCCCTTGTTTGCCTTAGGGGGTTGCGAGGAGGTTGAGATGGCTAAGACTTCGAAGAACAAGACTTAGGACATCTCTTCTGCAAATTCCCATATTGATGACACAACCAACGATGAAAGGGAAGGGTGTCATAATCAAGCTGTTGCATCCATGAAAACAAACCTGCATGAATTTCCAAAGAATCTAGAAGAGGGTTACTTAAATCTATTTCAACACACATGTGAGCATAGGGAATTACCTTCCTATCCTGTGTTTGTTGAGAAGGACCCACTGGTTTCCCCAACAACAAAGCCACTGAGTGCAAAATTTCATTCCTCCAAAACTTTGTTGGAAACCATGGAAGATACACCCAAATTGGAACACAATTCGGGAGCTCCTCAGAAGGATTAAAACCCATATGCCAAGTTTTGATAAAAAGACCAACCTGATTATGAAAATATGGTCCTCCTTCGAAAACCCTATTACAATCCACCATGAAATTAAAAAAAACCATGAAGTAACCATTGGCCAATAGCATTAACTCCATCTCACCTTCTGGGTTCTAGGTCTGTCTAGCCCACATCTCCAAAAATGGAAGCGAGACTCGCATTCCCATGAATATGTAGAATAAAGAATGATTTGAAAATTAGTCAGCATCCTCTACTATTATATCCGGTTGGATCACGAGGACATGCCTCCCTTGGATTCTTTCTAAGCATCCATTGATTTTTGGGATGCGAGGGCCTCCAGAAAGAGCAAACCCTCCTGCCCCTGATTCATTTGACAAGAAATTACCCTTGAGATTCTACATTGATGGCGAGGAAGAATTCGTGCCAAAAGATGGACAGTAATCCCTAGCCGACATAGAGCTTTTTGCTCCTCTTGAATCCATAGAAAACAAAAGCGAAGATAAATCTACCTTATTTCAGACCAGAAGAAAACAAACATCAAAGAAATAGACGGAAAAGAATGAAACTATGCCCTGAAAAACCCCTCTTTGATCCCAAAAAGACCCTCCCCCTGGTAGAAAAGACCCGCACCCCATTGTAAACACGTCCCCTCAAGCATGCACACAAGCCTATGAATATGCAAGCCACAACTAGTAGTCGCAGGCCTGCATTATCCCTTCGCTCATGCGCAACTGAATATTTTAATATTTAATCTAATTAAATTAACTAAAATTTTAACTATAATATTAAAATAAAATCTCTCATTAATTTTTTTTAATTATTTAAATTTTCTTTTTCAACAAAAATTAAGGATATAGATATTAATTTTTTAAAAATAATCTAAAATAAAATAAAAATAGATATTTTCTCTTCCAAAAAATATCTTAAAATTAAGGATATAGATATTTAATTTTTTTAATATTTTCTTAAAATGAAAGAATATAGATTTTAATTTTTTTTAAAAAATCCAAAATAAAATAAAAATAGATATTTTCTCTTCCAAAAAAATAAATAGAGAAAACAAATAATTTTATTTTATTTTATATTATTTCTAAGAAAGAAAAGAAAGCTTACTTGGAAAAGCAATTTGAACCATACTCTTCTTCTTGTGCAACAAAAATCCAAAGTTCTTCTTTTTTGCCTTTTTCTTTTCTTTCAAATTAAAACCTCTAAAACAAATAAAAAACTTTTTCAAAACAAAATAAAAAAGTGATACCATTATAAGAGATTCTATCTAACTAGCAATCACACTTTGGTGAGCAATGGGTACGTTGGACATGTGTGGAAGGTAAATTAGGGAAATTTTGGTCTATTTTTTGCATACTTTTGTGTAGTATACATGAGGTCAATTGGTAGCCCATATAGAAAATGATATTGTTTGTGCAACAAAGGTCACAAATTTCAATAGAAAAGTGGAAACTTCAAATCAATTATGCATCCACTTACAAGGATCTACACATAACTAAAACAAAACCTCTAAATCAGGAAGGTAATCAACCTCCATTACCAATAGGCTCATGTTATGCTTCATATAGGGAGAGAGGGAGAGAGGGAGGGAGGGAGAGGTAGGGAT